>JAQQPU010004013.1:9772-54950 GCA_029168905.1 Artemia sp. Kazakhstan ARC1039 | reverse complement strand
AAAAAAAATTACCGTAAAGAGCGAGGAATTGACTAGGGGACGAGCCCCCTCATATACGTAATCATTTATGTTCGTTTTAAGTTTTAATGTTGCTCCTTACTTTCAGTTGAAAACAAAACTTGTTTTTTTATTTAATTTCTTATCGTTTTTTTTAAAATAATGCTGGAAAATCCGGTGCCTCCTTCATAGAAGTGTCCCTTCCCCCAAGGAAAAATCCTCCATGGAAAGATCCTCCCACGTAACCCTCTCCTCCGACCCCCCCCCCTCTCCACCACCCAGAAAAAATCCCTCCAGAAAACGTCTGTATACTTCCCAATAACCAATACTATATGTAAACAATGAGCAAAGTTCATAACTTGTAGCCCTTTCCCTGGGAACTGTGGGGGACTAAGTCATCCTTAAAGACATATTAATTATATTTTTGACTATGCTCAACAAAATGGCTATCTTAAACTTTTGATTGGGTGACTTTGGAAAAAAATGAGCGTGGGAGGGGGCCAAGTTGCCCTCCAATTTTTTTGGTCCAACCTTCTTTTCGGCCAACCGTCTTGGTGTAAACGGAGAGCAGGCCGTCCTCGATTACGGTTGGAGGATGTCGTAAGAAAGTATTCAAGAGAAATAGGGACTTCCTGGGAAGGTGTAAAAAGAGAAGCTCTGAATAGATTGTGATGGAGGAGGAGCGTGTCTACCTGTGTTGGCCTCATGCTACTTGGTGTGTAGGTGAATTGTAAGCAGTAGTAGTAGTTCACCCGAGTCTAACCCCACACTGATGATAAACTCTTTATAATAAACCCCCATAATAATCCCATGTGTCATCAATCAAAAATAAAGCTGAGTAAACCAAAATAATTAAGGCATTTTCCTAGAATTTAGTCCATCTTCACCTAATTGATATTAGTTTTATATTACAGCTTGTCTCAATTTTGCTGATTTAATCAAGAAAGAAACGTTCTTTTAATATTTTCCTTCAAGTTTTGCAATATTCATTTTTAGGATAGAAAGTGAAGCTTCTTTATAGCATTTCTTTTTTAAGAAATGATTGAGCTGAGAAGGAACAAAAGGATAGAAACAAAGGTTAAATTTAGCTTCCAGTTTAAAATAGAAAGAAAAGAGTTTATTCAAACCAGGAGTGATATACACGCCTTTAACCTTTTCTAATGATAATTTGATGATATACATAATCTATTTTTGCTAGTTTTTAATTTGAGAGAAGTGGGGAAAGGCCTATACTCTTTGACAAATTGGTTTGACTTTGGAAAAGCTTTATTTTTCCCCCAATAAATAAAAAAAGTAATAGATTTTTAATAACTTCTTATTTTGAAAGTCTTGGGGATGAGGGAGGCAAAGGTACCAATTTCGGGGGAGGGAGCTGGACAGGGAATTGGCCTATAAAATCTTTTGACTCTCCTACTATATTTTGAAAAACTCCTTTTTTTGGGTATTTCCATTAAAATGCAATTTTTGTTTGTATTCTCATTAAAAAAAAACAAAAAAAACAACTAATCTGCCATCCAAAGCTTTGAAAAACATATTACCGCCTACGTTATTCATAAATTGACTTCACTGTGAGTGAGGGGGGAGGGTTGGGAAGGAACAATATATAACCCAAATGTCATTGCAAAGAATATTCTTTTTCACAGACACAAGGAATAAACGTTCTGGAAGGGAGCCATGGATGGTTTAAAAATTAAAAGATATCAACCAAGAGAATCAGACTCCTAACGAGGAATTAAGCTTTAAAGTCAGATTTTGTTGATATCTAGATAATAAAGTGAATGCAGAGTAGGTTAGGATCAAAATACCTCTCGTCAAAAACAGTTTTTCACCTATTGAAAGAGCAAAAACCTTTTTTTGTGTCAGACCTAAGAAAATCGCTTAAAATTCAGTCTCTGGAAAATATAACTTATTTTCTGATTTTGATCACCCTAATTCCAATTCAAACTGTTAAACTTGCGTATACTGAATAGAAGTTGTTGAGAGGAAGAGAGAGTTAAAAGGAGGGGGAAAGGCTGAAGGTGAGATAGAGAGGAAGAGAGAGATAGAAAATCTTCGAATTGTGTGTCCTAACGAGCATGAACGTACCCCAGGGAGTTGATGGTCCAAGGTGGAATTTCCTAAAGTTTCTTACAATTGTATCCTTAGTTTCTTTTACATTGCACAAAAAGCAGCTTTTATCTGTTAGGTTAATGAACTAGCCCCAAAAAGTTGGCTAGATTAATAATGTATACTTTCCTGCTTGCCTCTTTTTGGCCACCCTACGCGATCTATATTTTGAGGAAAGTGCATTCTGCCTTCCCTTTGGATGTGCTATCTTTTGAATTTTTTTTATAAGGGAATTTCCAACCTCACGAATAGATCCTAAAGCTAAGACGGTATTCACAGTTTTTTTTTCTTGTTGAAGTGCCTCCAAGAGCTTTGTTTTTGGGATTGGATATTTTTAAATAAAGGCGAAAGAAACCACTTCAGTCTTAGCTTATTGGAACTGAATTGCCAAGGATTTCTGTCGAAAATTATTTGATAATATCACCTAAATCAGAGGCAGCACAACAGCACTGCCTAAGTAAAAAGCGATGGGGCACAATATATTATTTTTTTCACTAAGGCACTTCGTATAGAGGGAGGATTAGAAAGAGCTCATTCAATTGGAAATTGAAAGTTATAATGGCCTTTTTAAAAGTTAAAAATGATTAGAGGACCTCCAGCCCCCTCCCAAGCCCGTCAGTTTCTTAAACACATTCATTCAAAATGTCGAGATAGATATCTTGTTCAGAAAAGTGGAAAGGTCCAATAACTCTGTCTGTTTGGATGTCAACTGCCCCAAAGCCCTCAGAACAAGGACTGTAAGCTATGTAACCCGCCCATTGTTTACATACAGTATTGGTTATTGAGAAAGATGGGCATGTTTGACCTTCAGTGTCTAAAAATACGAAGGACATTCAGGTAAACCATTCAGAGAATGTCGCGGAAAGTTTTGAACTAGATCAAAACACGCTATGTGCATACGGGTTGTCAAAAGGGTGTAATTCAGGAATGACTAAGTGTAATAATTTGGAACTTCCAGGATATGATAAGTGGGATGATCAATTGACCGAAAAGATAATATTTGCAGGCTTCTATTACTACTTTTACTACTACTACTACTACTACTACTACTACTACTACTACTACTACCATTGCAGCTACTACCATAACTACTGCAACTACTACCAATTCTACTACTACTACTACAGAAAATAGTAAATCAGAAAATAGTTGTGCATACAGATTGTCAAAAAGGCGTATCAGCAATATCTTTTGAACGGCTTGCCGTATTAAGCCAAAACTTACAGAGGATCACGAGGCCAAACGGTAGCTTGTGCATAACTGATAAGGGTTTTTATTTAAATCAAACAAATAAATAAATCAACCACCAGAAGCAAACTTGTTTAGGCTATACACCCTTCAAAAAAAAACAACCTGATATATACATCGCTATCAACAATGTAAAACAGTAAATAAAAAAAGAAAAGAGAGGAAAAAAAGCACGGCACAACCTCCTCCAACTTAGTGCAGCCCCCCCCCTCCAAAAAAAAACCATAACTAATTACCATCGTTCTCTCACTACCACCCTCACACAACCACAGTAAAAAATAACCAAAATACAACTGAGAGACCCCTCAAGAGAAAATCGCTAAGAAATATTATACTCACCAAAACACAGATATTAAAACCTACTCCTAAAACTAGCAATATTATCATCAACTAATAATTCATTTCGTGAACTATTATAAAACACTGGTCCCACATGATGGATAGAGAAGAATAATCTTCGAGTTAAAGCCTGAGGTCGTCTTATCTGGGATGCTGTTCTGGTTGAGTATTCATGGACATTACATCCAGCCACGAACATTTTACCGAAACATTGTGGCAATAATCCACGCTCAAACTTAAGCAAAAACAAAGCTAAATAAAATTTAGAAACTCCGTGTAAAGGCAGAATATGTCGTTCGACATATCTCCTTCTCACTGATGCACCTTTTTTATCACCACAAAGCACTCTTATAGCTGAGTTCTGCATCGCACGAAGCGGAAGTAGATATGTTGGGAAAGTACTCGACCAAACGACATTACAGTACAAAAGGTACGGGTGAACAGTAGAAAAATACAAAGACCTTATTACATCATAGGGGAACATTTTTTTCAGCTTTCTCGTAATCCCAACATTCCTTGCAATCTTACTACTTAACAACTCTATATGGGGTTTATAACCTAAACATTCATCTATCAGTACACCAAGGTACTTGACAGTCTCTAGTCGCTGGATTGAAGTATCAACAAATCTAAGCTCATTAATCCATGGATAGTAATTGGGGTTTCTTCCGTAAACTAGAAACTATGATTTGTTATTATTTAACCTCAGTTTGTTAGCTCTAGTCCATTTCCCAATTTGGTTCATACCCGTAATAAGCTTCTCCATGAGTTGCAGTTCCATCTTCGCTCCTACTGTAAAATGCGCATCATCCGCAAATAGCGCAATAATTAACTTCATGGTTTCACTAACAGGAAAATTCAGGTCAAACGACAAACCCTCCACAGCTCCAGACAAATCATTAATATAGATTAAAAACAGTTTAGGCCCCAGCACAGACCCTTGTGGCACACCATATTCAATTTTCTTTGTACCCGATACGGCACCTCTAACACTCACATACAAAGAACAATTATGAAGGAAAGACCTTAAAAGGCCTAAGAACGCACCACGAAATCCGCAATTATCAAGTTTTGCAAGCAGAATACCATGAACAACCGAATCAAAGGCCTTCACAATATCGAGGAAAACTGAAGCCGCTTTCCAACCAGCATCCAGGGCATCATTTACGAACGTCACCAAAAACAGAACGGCCTGATCCGTCGACATTCCTCTTCGGAATCCAAACCGGGTTGGACTTAAAAGTCTCCGCGATTCTAGAAACTAAACCATTCTAGCATTTATCATCTTTTCAAACACTCTACTTAACACTGGGAGAAGAGATATAGGTCTATAATCATGGAAAGAATTCTTATCACCACCTTTAAATAACGGAATAACTTTAGCTGACTTAAAGCAATCTGAAAAATACCACATTTCATACACTGATTAAATAGGTACACCAAATGCTCTGATACAACCGGAAATACATGCTTCAAAACTTTCAGGGAAAAATAATCACTACCTGCGGCATTACTCTTCATGCTCCAAACTATATTTCGGAGCTCCTCAACATTAATCAGACGCAAAAAAGCAGAAACATCACTAGCCATAGGTAAAAACTGAACAAGAGACTCTTCTACAGAGGAGGAGGATCCGGTATCTTCCATATTTTTTCCAATATTTGCAAAGTGGTCACACATCTGATCAGCTGCTTCCTCCGGCGATGAGGTACAAACTGTGGCAACAGAACTCTGGGTTGGGCGGATTACCGAGTTGATTGTTTTCCAGGTCTTCGCAGGATTTCCTTCCGACTTTTTAAATTCTTCTCTGAAATATTCTATTTTAGCTTTTTGAAGAAACTTACATTTTTCTAATTCATTTTTAAACCGAACCAAAACATCTCCATCAATTCTCAATCGATCATTATGTGTTTTTGAATTCTTACTCTTCGGTGTGCAAAAATTATTCACACACAGCAGAACACCAAAGTGATCAGAAACATCATTAATTACAACCGAAACTGAATCATACTTAATATCACAGAAAATATTATCAAGGAGGGACTCAGAATTAGCAGTTACCCGAGTACAAATATTCACCACAGGAAACACACCATAACAAGACATCACATTCAAGAATTCACGAATCTTAGGATTAGCACTCACTCTAATTAGGTCCAGATTAAAATCACCACACACGGACAAAGGTTTATTATCATCAGCAAGCTAATCCAGTTGCTTTTCTAGGAGCTCCAAGAATTCCTCAGTAGAACCTGACGGCAGGCGGTACACTACAACCACAAAAAAATTCTGTCCCGATTTACATAATTCTAATACCACACTTTCAAATACCATTTCCTTATTTACACGCTTTTCATTCCTCACCTTAATATCGAGACCATTCCTAACATAAACTGCTAGTCCACCATGTTGCCTTTTCTCTCTATTCTGAACATGAAGTCGATACCCACCTATATCTAATAAACTTGTCGTATGATCTCTCAACCACGTTTCTGTCAGAGCAATCACATCTAATTTCGAAAACAGACACAATTCCTTTAAATAATCCAATGAGCTATCTAGACCTTGACAATTCCACGATAACAAATTCAGTCCACTGGGTCCTGACAACGCATTATTAATTTCAATAGGGCATTTATAATATGCTTTAGGGGGTACCTCAAAAAAATCTTGATCTAGATCCCTATGGAGAATACCACCTTGTAAATCCCGAAAATTTAGCGAATCTCTTTCAAGTGATCTCAATCTTTCCAAATCAACAAATAGAATAATAACTATTCATCAAAGGGGTAGCGATAGAACGGCGAAACAAAACTAAAACGTTACCAATTACATTTCCTGGTTCACACCAAATCGAAGACAGGCCGGCCGTAAAAAGAAAGTAAACCTGAAAAGAGAAAAAAGAAAAAAGATTAAAAAAACAAATTACAGAAAAAAGTAACAGGAAGTAAAAACAAAAAGAAAAACACATTAACACACAGAGGAATTCCGCCACAATAATAAGCGCATCCATTCAACAACATAGTAGCCTACTACCACCTACTCATATTTATACTTTAAACTAAAATCAAAAAAATCTTTACTCTTAAATAAAATAACAAAAAAACAACAAAACATTTTTTCATTTCATAAGCTACACTTTTCATAATTTTTCTAAACAACCAAACATATACAAAACCAAAAAAAAACAAACAAAAAAACTATCAAATCAATCATTCCTTAGGGCCCCCGGGAGCCACAGAGGGGGGAAGTCCATACGCTAATTCATCAATCGACTCATCGCAAATAAACTTTACTTTTCGACCACCCGGTTGTTCATGCTGGAGATACGGTGGCACTGTATTAGATACCCATGACGTAATACCTATCGAACTAAGACGCGATTTCTGTTCATACAGTCTTTTCCTTGCCTCTCTCACCGAAAGTGGGGCATCATCGCTCACATAAATATTTTGCTGGTTTCGTATCATTTTTCTCTTAAGCTTTTTTCCATTCTTGAGTATTTCGATCTTATTCTCACGGTTGCTTAAATTAACCTTGAAATATTTCTTGTCCTTTTTAATCTCAATAGCCGAAAACTGTGGTATCACTGGTAAAGCCAAATCGTCTGTACATATCTCAGTAAACATTCCTTTAGCCTGATCCTCGTCTTCACAAACTGTGCTCTAGACTATCACATTATTTTCCGTCGGCTGATATTCTGTAGCCATAATCCTACCAGACATACGCAAAGTCTTTTCTTTGTAGTACTTCACTTCCGTTTGCAGGTTAACCACTTGAGTTTTCAGCATAGAAACTTCATTTCCCACAGCAGTCACACGTGAACTTGACCCCGAAAGTTCAGTCCGTAAAGCCATTTGCTCCGATTCTATTGCTTGTATTTTATTTTCTAGTGTAGTAAATCGCTCCTCGATCGTCCATCTCGCAAAATGTCCATCATTTTCGAAAAATCCTCTGACAAGGTCTGTAATGATGCCGGAATTTTCGCTGACTCCCGAGTAATTTCAGACGTATTGGAGGTGCTTGTCGTCATATTCTCACTTAATAAATCCTCATCCTGACGACTCCTCTTATTCTTTTTCCTAACTATTCTGATGTTGGAAATAATGACAAAACTGTATAAGAAAAACTGTCTTACCGGAAAAAGCACCAAATCTTTACCCACGTTGGTGCGAACGTGTAATAATCTTAGCTGTTAGGCACGGCAAACACCTTAATCCACCTTCAATTGAATTCAAGATCCAAATCTTCTTTCTGCGCATCAACTGGTTACAGCAAATATTCCTTCAGACATTAATGCATATCCTCAATAAACCTCTATTGTTTTGCAAACATTTTCCTCCGATCACAGCACACAGAGCAGGTGATAGCAAGCGCCCAGAAATGTTAACCGGCTGATAGCTGATTCATTACAGCTATCATACTACTACAGCTATCAATACAGCGTCAACCACTGTTACTACTACTACTGGTAATACCACAGTACTGCTACTGTTGCTGCTCCTACTACTACCAATACTACTATGATGCTGGTACTATTAAGATTAAGGATATCCGGGTGCGAATTAGAGAGAATACAGAGAGAAATATAAACTAAATCAAAACCCACTATGTGCATGCAGATCATCTAATTGGCGTATCTCAGGAACGGACGAGGGTATTAAATTGGAACTTTTCAGGCAATACTTAAGAAGCAATATTTGCTCGCTACTACTGCTACCATTATTACTAATACTGCAACAACTACCAATACTAGTGCTACTTCTATTACTATTAGTTCTACCACTGCTACCACTACATCTACTGCTTCTGTAGCGAGTATTACCAAGGCCGACGATATTGAGGTGAAAATTTAGGAAATATTGAGGGGACATTTGAACTAAATCAGAAAATAATAGGTGCATGCAGATTGTCAAAAAGACGTATCAGCAATATCTTTTGAATGGCTTACCGTATTAAGCCGAAACTTACAGAGCATCACGAGGCCAAACAGTAACTTGTGTATACTAATAAAGCTATCAATACAGCGTCTACCACTGTTACTACTACTACTGCTAATACCACGATACTACTACTATTGCTGCTCCCACTACTACCGCTATTACTATTATGCTAGTACTATTAAGACTAAGGATACCCGGGCGCAAATTAGAGGGAATATAGAGGGAAATTTGAACTAAATCAAAACATACTATCTGCATGCAGATTGTCAGAAAGGAGTGTCTCATGAATGTATTAGGAAATTTAGTTAGAAATTTCAAGGAATGGTTAAAGGGGAAGATCAATTGACAATAAGGCAATATGTGCAGGATAGTACTAATATTACTAACACTGCTATTACTCCTACTCCAACTACTACTTATATTGCAAATACTACTAACGCTAAGAGTCTTAAGATGAAAAATTTCAGGAAGCGATTAGGGGGAAGTTCAACTAAATTAAAACACGCTATAGATTTACAAGTTATCAAAAGGGCATATCGGCAATACCATAGGAGTGACTAATTGTATTAAGTTGAAACTTTCAGGGCCTGATGAGGAAGATGTTCAATTGATCAAATGGCAACATGTTAATACTACTTTTGCTACTAGTGCTAACGCTACTAACCTATAAGGTGAAACTTACAGGAATGGTTTGGAAGATGTTGGACTAACCAAGAGGCAATGCTTGTATCTTACCACTACTACTTGTACCACTACTGCTACATAATACCACCGCTACTACTGCTACTGCTATTACTATTTCTACTACTACTATTGCTACTGTTACTAAAGCTAAGGCTACTACTAATTCTACTGCAACTACTAATTCTACTCTTACTACTGCTACTTCTATTACTATTACGAGTGGTACTGCTAATACTAAAGCTAAAGGCATTAAGACAAAATTTTGGCAAATGTTGAAAGAATGTTCAACTAAATCAAAACACACTCTGCCTATAAAGGTTGTCAAGAAGACGCATCAGTAATGCCTCAGCCACGGTTTTTGGTGTTGGGTTGAAACTGTCAGTCTTTGTTGAGGGGCATGTTGAAAAAAACAGAGGTTCCGTGTGCTGCTGCTAACTAATGCTTCTGCTGCTGCTACGAAGCTAAGGGCATTAAGCTGAAGCTTACAAGGAGTGTTTGAAGGTGAAACATTCAAGGAAACACTCTGTGCATAATGCTACTACTATTACTGCTGCTACTTCCCCTACTATTGTTGTTATTGTACGACTACTACTACTGGGGATAATTTTAGGAAGTTGGAACTTTCAGGGAATGTTTAGGATGATGTTGAACTAAATAAGAACACAATCTTTACAAGCGGCTTGTCAAAAGGGCGTATCAGCCGTGCCCAAGGAATGTTCTAGGGTTTTAAGTTGAAACTTTCCGGACATGTTAAGGGCGATGCGGAACTAGGCAGAATCAAAATGGTTTTATCACTACAGCTGCTAACACTACTGCTAGTACTGCTACTAGAACTACTACTGCAACTGCTACTACTGCTAAGACTGTTACTGCTACAGCTACTATTACGAAGACTACTACTAGTACAAATTAATCTAAGGAAATTTTCACTGTAGTGAGAATTTCAGGGAATGTTGAGGAGAATATTAAAATAAATTGAAATAAACTATGTGGATGCGGGCTATTAAAAGGTCATAATAGCTATATCTTAAGAACATCTTAGAGTATTAAGTCCAAATTTTCAATGCATGCTAAGGGGGATTTTGAACTGTATGTACACTATCCCTACTACTTCTACTGCTGTAACTAATACTACTATCAAGGTTAAGAGTATCGAGGTGAAATTTTCAGATAATGTTTGGGGGCATTTTAAATTAAATTGAAACGCGCTGTATGCATGCAGGTGGTCAAACGGCCGTAAGAAAAAATATTTTTTGCATACTAATAATACTAGTAGTAATATTACTACTACTGTTAGTGCTAATATATTGCTAAGGCTGATGGTGTAAATTTGGAACTTTCAGGGACTCTTGTGGGGGGGGATGTTGGGCTAGATCAAGACAAATTTTTTATGCATTACGGTTGTCAAAATAGCATAAGTATGATTTTCTGGAAATAGTATTAAGTTCTATCTTTTCAGGAAATTTTGATGATGCGTAAGTAATTTTGATAGTTGCTCTCTGATCTCTTTTGACCCTTAAAAACCAAGCTAGAAATTTCAATTTCCAATCAAATGAGCCCTCTCTGAAGTTCGTAAGACCATCCCTTTCATAAGAGCTATATATGTCCCGCCTGGCATAACTTGCAACGCCTACCCCAGGCCCTGAAGGATTGTGTTGACCTCGGAGTTTTCGTTATATGATCTTCGAACCATTTAAAAATAATGGTTCTCTCAAAGTTCTTATTGGATGTGTTTAAGGAAAGTAGGGCGTGGAGGGGAGGGGGGGGGCTAGTTGCCATCCGATCTCTTTTGACTCTTAGAAAGTGGACGAGAATTTTCAATTTCCAATCAAATGAGCCCTCTCCAAATTTTATACAAACATCCCTTCCGTAAGAACCAGATATGCCCCAGATTATTACTTACAACACCTTTCCCGGGCCCTGGGGGTTGTGTCAACACAGGAGTTTTTGTTATCTGACTTTTGAACTATTTTTAACAAAAAAAGGTTCGTGGGAAAAAGGTTCGTGGGGGGGGGGGGCTTGTTGCCCTTCAATCTCTTTTTACTCTCAAAAACTGAACAAGAACTTTCAATTTCAAATCAAATGAGCACTCTCTGAATTTTATACGAGTATTCCTTTCATAAGAACCATATATGCCCCAGGGCATAACTTACAATGCCTGCCCCCGGGCCCTGGGGGATTGCTTTGACACCGGAGTTTTTGTTATATGATCTTTGAACTTTGTTTTAGCAAAATGGCTATCTCAAAATTTTTATTGGTTGTATTTGGGAAATGAAGGGCGGTGGGGGGGCGTCTAGTTGCCCTCTAATCACGTTATATGATCTTTGAACTATTTAAAAAATGGCTATCTCAAAGTTTTTATCAGATGGATTTGAGGAAAAAAGAGCGTGGGGAGGGGGGGGGGCTAGTTGCCCTCCAACCTCTTTTGACTCTTAAAACGTTAACTAGAGCTTTCAATTTCCAATAAAATGAGCCGTGTTTGAAGTTTATACGAGCATCACTTACATAAGAACTATATATGCCCCCAGGGCATAACTTACAACGCCTGCCCCAGGCCCAGGGGGGTTGTGTGGACACCGCAGAATTTGTTATATGATCTTCGAACTATTTTTAATAAAATACCTATCTCAAAACTTTTATCAGATACATTTGGGAAAAAAGGGCGTGGGGGAGAGGTTATCCTCCGATCTCATTTTGCTCTTAAAAAGTGAATTTGAACTTTCAATTTCCAATCAAATGAGCCCTCTCGGAATTTTATACGAGCATTCCTTCCATAAGAACCATATATGTCCCCAGGGCATAACTTGCAACGCCTGCTCCCGGGCCTGGGGGGTTGTGTTGACACCGGAGTTTTTGTTATATGATCTTTGAACTTTTTTTTTTAACAAAATGGCTATCTCAAAATTTTTATCGGATGCATTTGGGAAAAGAAGGGCAAGGGGCAAGGGCTAGTTGCCCTCCAATCACTTTTAACTCTTAAAAAGGGCACTAGAACTCTTGATTTCCAATCGAATAAGTCCCTTTTGAAGTTTATGCGACGACCCCTTTCATATGAAGTGCCTCTGGGAAAAAAAAAAAATAATAAAACATTGGAACCCTATGGCCTTTACTATAGGCAACGCTATATAGCGTTGCCTCTGATTCCGTTTTTTAGAGTTTCTGTTACTGGTGAGTCACGTCACTTCTTACTTACATTTCGTTACCATGTACTGTCTGGCTGTCCGTCGTTGCGAAGAACTGTTTGAAAGCCGACAATATTTGAATTAATCTTTTCTTTTCCAATGAAAAAGACTATGTCAGTAAAAAACGAACAGAAATTCATTTACTAAACCTTTTCCACGAAATTAGTTTTCAAGTAAAAGTGAAGAGCTACATTAAACCAAAAATCAGCAGAAATAAAGTCAAATAATTTTCCACGCGTAAAAATACCAAAAACAACCATCAATACATAAATGAAACCTATACATAAATATATATGAAACCTATAATTGAAAGCTTATACATAAATATATTAGAAATAGTGAAGGTGAAGGGTATTCGGTTGAAATTTTCAGAGAATGTCAGGGCGCAGGTACAAAAGGGCGTAAGTGGTATATGTCAAAATCGGCTAATGGTATTTAATTGAAATTTCCAGGGGATGTTGAAATATGTCGGAAGACACTATGTACATCCATCTTGTTAAAATTGTGTGAGGGGGCAGTCAAGGGCAATTAGTTGTAACTTTCATAGAATGTTGAGGTGGATGTTACACTCGATTAACATACAATATGTGCATCCTATTTGTCAAAAGGGTATATGACATCCTATATGACAAACAGACAAAAGTATCATAAAAGAAAATAATAACCGAGCAAACGCGGGCAATATTAGCCACTGGACAGAAAAGAAGCAAAAAAAACAAACAAAAAACAAAAGCACATATATTCGCAAAGACTTCCAACAAGCCATCTTCAGTGCTAAAAAAAAAAAAAAACTAAGAAAAACTGACCTTCTGAAGTAAACTCAAACAGAGCAGAAGAAGCCAAAGACGTGAAAACTGGAGACATTTTGATTATATTAAGCAACAAAACAATTTTGCAATAGAAAACGAACAGAAATAATAAAAAAAAACACTTTCCGAAAAAGAATTTTAGTAAATAAAATAAAGAGTCGTGTCAAACTTAATACCGGCAGAAATAAAGCAAAACCCACCAAGAATATAAATGAAAGCAAATAATCATGTCAAGAATAAAAATAACAGATAACCATATAGGTGAACGAATAAAGCCTAAAACTAGTAAAAAATTATATTAAATATTGAATTCAAAATTAAAATGAACAAAATTACTTCAAATAGAAGTTTAGCTACTATCCGCATTCCCATCCTTAACCGTAAAAGTTCTAAAGCATATTGCGTCATTTCAGCGTTACTGAAGACAAATTATGTTATTCACTTTTTTTTATATTCGCAATTTTGGAAAACAAAACAAGTAAAAGAAAAAACAAATCTTGAATTTCTGAGTTAATAGGTATTAATATAATTATTAATCAAATATTTAATTTATTTTCATTAGTTTTTTCAAGTCATTTTTATTGTTATTGTGATTTATTTTGTGTTTGCATTCGATGTTTTAAGAAACAAAGCCGACTGTTCATAGTTTTCAATAAAACACAAATGACGCAATAGACTTTAGGACTTTTACGGTAGAGGGGAGGGGGTGGGATAAATTCCTGCTTGAAGTAATTTTGTTTAACCTGAAATTTTCATTTAATTTTTACCCGTTTTAAGATTTATTGATTCGTTTATATCAGTATCTGTTATTTTTATGTTTGATACGATCATTTATTTCAATTTATATTTCGTTTTGCATTTTATTTATGATTTTAATGTGATTTCTGATAGTTTTGAGTTTGAATTATCTTCCAACTTTGTTTTTGATGGTTTTAAGTTTGAAATGGCTATTTGCCTTCTTTAAAAACTTCTTTTTCGGAAAGTTTTTTTAATTGGTTTTATATTTTTTTAGGTTAGTTTTCAGTGGTTTTTCAACCACCTCTTTTTTATTTGGCCCCCGCTCCTGTGAAAAAGTGAATAACTGTGCATGGAGGTCTTTTTTAGTAAAAATTTAATTCCCGTTTTTTTCCTAGTTTTGAAAGTGTATATGACTGTTTAAATCTCCAGTTAATCAATTCGAAAAACTAGAGATTTAGCCTATATTTTATTTTTATTTTAATTATATTTTTCATTGCAGCTGGTATTTTAAGTTTAATTGTACTCATCTAAAGTCTATTAGCATATGTATGATTGTGCAATTTCGGAAAAAGTGAGGAAATATCGCATAATGTGATCCCACCTTGGTTAAATTCGCACCATCAAATTCTGATTGATGAAGAAGCATCTCATTGAATTATCTTGCTCTGCACATTGATAATGTGAAATTTTATATTTTCTGTGTCATGAGTGTGTGTTTATTTGAATGTCTTCTCCAGAAGAGTTTGTATCAAGCCGATGGTTATATAATTTTGGGACACGTTTCATTCAAACAAAATCTGCAATTTCTAGTGCCCTTTTTGACAAATAAATTATTGGCGGGTAATTTTGTCCTCAGTCACCCCCATTTTTGCCACAACAGCCTATTACAGTCCAAAATAGTGCTTTAAATTTAAAAACAGTGCTTTAAAAACAGTGCTTTAAATCTAGGTGTACGTCCACCAAACCTTTGTATTCTAGTGGCACGTTTTGCACGGACCATAAGATGTACATAACTTGGGAAGTGCGTTACTTCTTGAAGTTCCAGAAATTACGTACAACAGATAACCATATGATTTACATAATTTGGGAAGTGTGTTACTTCTTGAACTTCCAGAAATTACGTACAAAAGATGATTCGAGGCATAAATGTGCCAAGTATGGCGTGACTGCTTTAAACTTATAATTCTTTAAATTAAATTATTATAATTAAAGAATTATAAGGGTCAAAATATAAAAAAATATGTCAACCAAGGTATTACAATTAGTACAATCGTCAGGGCAAATGCAATAAGTTATGAAGAATTTATAATTTTAAACAAAAGAATTCATAGCTAAATCTTTGAAGACAATTTAGGTTTGTTTTTCCTTGCTAAAATTAGGATCATAAGGTTTTTTTTTTTATCAAACTTATTTTAGTTTTTCAAATTAAATTTTTAACAAGCAATTATAGTTTATTCAAATAACTAATTTGAAATGAAAACAATTTATGAGTAAATTCCACGAGAAGGGTAAGAATGTCTTATACAATATCGTTAGAATTCGGATAGTACTGAAATCTTATCCCCAGTAAATTAAGATTCATTGGAATCTCCCTTTTTGTGAGAATCAAAAAGCTATGCAAATGCCACATTACTGAGTCAGGGACTAAGTGATAAATTTAGGAGACACATAATTATATTAAAGCATTTTCATTTTAACATTGAAAGCACAGTCCTGCATGGTTGACAGACTATATGTACTCCACCTGCTTACATCCCTTAAACAATAGCTGTTCCAATCAAACCGAAAGGGACTCTTTGGAATATAAACTATGATTTCTAGTATCTTTTATTTCTTCAAAGTGTATTAGTATATGATGGGGGATCACATGTCCCCTTTCATACTTTTTTTGGTTATTGGGATACGATTGTGATAAGTCAGGACTTAAAATTAGAAGTCAAAGTAGTTCTCAGTTTAATTTACGTTTATTTACAACCAAAAAAGTGTATTCAACAAAACTGCCAGTGCTCGCCCCGAGAAAGATAAAAAAGTACTTGCGACTGGGCGGCTATACTTATAAATAACTTTCTAAATATTGATTGATTAAATAAAAAAAATAAAATGAGTAGGGCTGAAAACCCCTATGCCTTCCCAAGGCAAGAGCATAATTTACAATTTACTGAAAATATATAAATGTTTTTACTTTCATAACTTTAATAAATCAAATAATATTAACGTTTTGATTATTAAATATCAGTATATGTATATTAAACTGACAATTCACATTCATTTGTATTTTTTTCAGTAAAGTGCAAATTATGTTCTGGCATTGGGAAGACATAGGGGTTTTGAGACCTACTCATGTTAATTTCTGCTCATTTTGAGTTTGACTCGATTATTAATTGTAATTTCTGTTCGTTTTGGGTTTCATTTATTTATCGATGCTGGTTTTTGGTAGTTTCATGCTTGGTATTATTATTTTTTGTCCAGTTTTGGTTTAATGGAGTTCTTGACTTTTCTTTGAAAAACTTATTTTGTAGAAAAAGTTTTTTTTTTAAATTAATTTCTGCTCGTTTTATTGACATAGTCTTTTCAGGGAAAAAGAAAATATTTTTTTTTAATGTTTTTTTTAAGACTTTATAGTTTGGCCTGCAATTTGTATGATGGAGAAAAATTTTCAGCAATTTTTAACAACATACACCCTTTTAAAAATATGGACACAAATAGTAGTGTTTAATTTAGTTTTATACCTCCTCTAGTTAACCTGAAATAGAAAACTTGATACCAATCGCAAAAAAATCTGTTTACTTTCTTTGATAGCTTGGATACATTTACGCTATTTTGATTTGGTTCAATTTTAAGAGCAGAAGCAGCCCCGAAAGTTTAAACATAATACCGTCAGTCGTTCTTGAAATACTGCTGAGACGCCTTATTGGGAATTAGCATTAACACAGTGTATTTTGATTTAATCTTAAGGCAACATAAAGTTTTTAAACATAATGGGCAAATGGGAGGGTAGGCGTGGGAGGGGGACTAGTTGCCCTCCAATCACTTTCGACTATTAAAAAGGGCATAAGTCCTTTCTATTTTCGATCGAATAAGCCCTTTACGAAGTTCCTACGACAACTTCTTCGATACGAAGTGCCCTGGTCTAAACGACAACAAATAAAAATAATTTACATTGTACCCAGATCGATCTTTACTATAAAAATGGCAAGCCTTCCAATCACTTTCGACAATTAAGAACGGCACTAGCCCTTTCAATTTCCAATCGAATGAGCCCTTTTTGGGTTTCTACGACAACGCTTTCTATAAACACCCTATTTGCCCCCAGGGCATAACTTACAACCCTTGTCCTGAGGGCTGTGAGGGGGTTGTAATCCTCAAAGATTTAATTTCCAGAACTTTCAACTACGTTAAACAAAACGGCTATGTCATAATTTGATGGATGTGTTTGGTTTGACTCTTTCTCACAACTCTATTTTTAAAACAATAAAAAACTTTAGCGTAAATAGCGAGGCGTTGAGGAGGGGACAGCCTTTTCATATACAGACAAATTTCTGTTCGTTTTAAGTTTTAATTTCGCTCTTTAATTTCAGTTAAAAAACTTGTTTTGTTTATTTAATTACTTTTTAGAGCAGGGGTTGATGAGAAGAGTAGTTTTTTTGTACATAATCAATTTTGCTCGTTTGATACTTCAGTATTGTTTTCTAGTTTTATTTGAAAAAAAACTTGCTGTTTTTATTTATTTCTAGTAAAAATTGGTTCCTTGACATTCCTATGGTAGAAAAATACTAAAAAAGAGCAATAGGAAAAGAATGTTTTACAATTTTAGTCTCAGAAGAAAATTCTAGCTGCTTGACATAAAGTTATGTGTACAACTCATAAAATGTACAAGTCTTTAAAATTTTCAGGATTGGAACTTGTACCGTTTTTTGCTACATATTTTGTTTGTTTGCTGACGACCATAGAACTTGGTATAGTTGTGGGAACTGCAATTCATCTGGTTCTTGTAGCGTTTCATACCACCCGAAAAGCTCCCGAGATTCGTCATAATCAGGTAAGGAATTTTATCGAACAGTTCGTGGTGACGAAATGTAAGTAAGGAACGACCCGGCTCAATAGTAACCAAAACTCTAAATAACGGAATTTTGATAACAGTAGATACATCAAAAGAATCATATTTTATGCTTATTTCACATATTTAAGTTTCATCAATTTCAGTCTTACCAATCAAAAGTTACGAGCCTGAAACAATTTGCCTGATTTAAAAAAAAGGGGAAATTCCCCCTAAAAGGTATAGAATCTTAATGAAAATCAAACCATCATGTTCAGTGTATCAGAGAACTCTACTTTAGAGGTTTCAAGCTCCTATCTGCAAAAATGTGGAATTTTGCATTTTTTGCCAGAAAAAAAGATCACGGATGCGTGTTTATTTGTTTTTTTTTGTTTGTTTTTTTCCCAGGGATGATCGTATCGATCCAGTGGTCATAAAATATCACGAGAGGGCTCATTCAAAAGGAAATTAAAAGTTCTAGTGCCCTTTTTAGATGACCATAAAAATTCGAGGGCAACTAGGCCCCCTCCCACGTTAATTTTTTTTCCAAGTCACCGGATCAAAATTTTGGAGATCGTCATTTTGTTCAGCATAGACTAAAGCCGAATAAATATGCTTTTGAGGATGACTTAATCCCCCAAAGTCCCTGGGGGAAGCGCTGCAAGTTATGAACTTTGCCCATTGTTTACATATAGTATTTGTTATTTGGAAGTATGCTGACGCTTTCAAGAAGGATTTTTTCTGGTCGGAGAAGGGGGCTACGAGGAGGATCTTTCCATGGAGGATATTTTCATGGGGGAAGGGACTTTTCTATGAGGGGGGCGCCAGATTTCTCAGAATTATTTAAAAAAAGATCATAAATTAAATAAAAAAACAAGTTTTTTCAACTGAAAGTAAGGAGCAACATTAAAACTTCAAACGAACAGAAATTATTACGTATATTAGGGGTTATCCCCCTATTTTTAGTTTGTTTAGTGCTTTCAAAAAAGCTATCTATTCTAATTAAACGGCCTTTGTGATTCAGGGGTCATTCTTAAAGAATTGAAACAAAATTCAAACTTTAGCATAAAGAGCGAGGTATTGACTAGGGGGAGAACCTCTCATTTACGTAATAAAAATAATCGAATATAGAAGTTCGTTATTTAAGTTATTTCGTAAGTTACGTCAGATCAAAATTTCGAGAAAGCCATTTGGCCAAAAAAAGTAAAATTAATATGCAAATTTCATTTTCATTATTCATGTGCGGTGAGCCAAAATCAAAGCTGCATTAATCAAAAAACATTCATAAAATACATAAATAAAAAAGTTTTTTAACTGAAAGTAAGGAGCGACATTAAAACCTAAAACGAACAGAAATTACCCCATATATGAAAGGTGTTGTCCCGTCATCAACGCCTTGCTCTTTACGCTAAAGTTTCTTATTGTTTTAAAAAATAGACTTGTGAGAAAGAGTCAAACTTTAGCGTAAAGTGCAAGGCGTCAAGGAGAGGACAGCCCCTTTGATCTACGGAATAATTTCTGTTCGTTTTAAGTTTTAATATCGCTCCTTACTTTCAGTTAAAAAAACTTGTTTTTATTTAATTTAATTTTAAGTAACTGCATACAAAATGAACTATTTTCTGATGTGTCTTTTTCAACAAGTTTTCAGTTAACAAGATTTTTTCAGTTAACAAGATGAATAAATGTGGCACCCATTTAACTACATAAATGTACCTAAAAAGGATTTAGGACGAAAAAAGTGATTAGGACAAAAATTTCTAACTCGAAGAAAGGAAAAGAGTACACTAACGGGCATACCAAAGATATACACAAATATGTTCACTGAAAATATGTGACGAGCTTTCTTGCAGCATATATTTTTGAACAAACATTTGAGCCAGATAAATATGAAAAAAAGGAAGGAAAGGAACGTGCTTCGAATTTGGACGTGCTTCGAAGTTGCAAGAGAGTTTTTCTGATATAAATAAGAAATTGGGGATTAAGGCTCTTTACTTTTCTTTAAAATCTTATGTCTTTGAAATTATTTTTCAAAATTTATTTCTGTTCATTTTATATTGACACAGTCTTTTTCATTGGAATAGAAAAGTTTTTTAAATCATTTCGGTCTATTCTATACGAATCTATAGTTTGTCTTAATATTTATATGTTGGAAAACTTTTCTCAACAATTTTGAATGACATACGTCCTTTTGAAAATCTGGACAAAAATATTATTGTTTAGCTTAGTTTTATCCATCCTGTAGTTTTCCTGAAATATAAAACTTAAAACCATTCCCAGAAAATTGTGTAAAATTGTATTTTGACCCCCTGGTTTCACTTAAGGGTACAAATATGAATGGATTTTTTTTTTGCCTAAATATTTTTCTTATCAAAGTAATTGAAATTTAATCGACTGTCTATTAGGCCATTTACTGATAACTGATAAATTATACTTCTTTTCTCTCAAAATTTTAAGAAGCTGCAACAAGTGGTTGTTGAAATGTCAGGGAAGCTTGACAATTATCAGTTGAATTTTCTTCAATTACCCAAACCTACCCCAGTAATTGACACTCATTATGGTCTCTAAAGTGCCTTCAGAGCTGTTTTATTCGATTAAACGCAAAACTGTTCTCGATCAAATAGCGGGGCATTAATTAGTTTGCAGCGTGAAACATGTTAATGACAGATGGTATGTTAATGTTGATAAATCTGTAACTGAAGAATTTTGTACATCAGTTCAAAACTTTATTTCCGGAGCAATAGTTAAAGTACGATCCTAGCACTTTTTTGGGATTCCCTGAGGTTTTCCAGTTGATATCAACTTTTCAGTTATTATTAGACTGCAAGGTATAAAAAGTGCAAATCGATCGGGCCAGACTATGTCAATCAAGTTTGAATTTGAAGACTCATTTGCTCAGTCCATTTATTTCAAAGAAGGAATTTAAGTTCGATATGAATCTTTTCAAATTCACGAACATAATGAAATACCTAAATGATGCTTCAAATGTCGGTTATATGATTCCCTTCAAAGTGCTTGTACCAGCAATGTCCCGAAATGGGCTGGGCCCGATCTTTCTACTAAGGATAGTCCTTTTAGCGCTGTTCTCAAATGTGCTAACTATGGTAAAAAAATATGTTTTTCAAAGTCTGCCCTGCCAAGCATCTAAGGAACTAATGTTGCGCTTCCTCATTTCGCAATAACTTTGGTGTTTTCAGTAATATCGTTCAATATTAATGGCACTAAGGATAAGGACTCAGTTATTGATGAACTCTACAATGATTTTGATTTGGTCTCTCTGCAGTACCATCAATACAGGCTTTAGCATTAAATTTTTGCGTCAAATCCCTCATCATGATGTGTTTTTTACTACTGCCAAAGCCACAAATGAACGTCCATCCGGTGGACTAACTTGTGTTTTTAAGTGCAATCCGAATTTGGATTCTCCTGGTGAATTTTGACCCGGACGAGTTTTTCTTTGGCTATTCGTAGGGGCACTACAGTTTTCATAAATTCTTATCTGCCTTGTGATGATCATTCTCCCAGATCGATGACTACATATGACAAAGCATGTAACGTGTTGAAGTGTTTAGTGGAATAAATTCTTTCTATTTCTCTAGATTATATGATCATTGGTGACCTTAATGCGGATATAAATCATTCGTCAGTGAGAAGTGATTCGTTGTTGGATTGCCTTCCATCGTATCGTATTATACCCAAAACTCGCCCGTTTTCTTACACACACCAATCGGGCACTAAGAACAATATTGATCACATTATTTGCTCACCTAGTATTACTACATCAATTGTGTCCGTACATGATGAAGAAAAAGATTTAGACCATCTCCCTATTTCATTGACCCTTACACTTAATATAAACCTTACAAGTATTTGTGAAGTACCCCGATCTTCTAAATGCTTTGAAAAAAGTAATTGGAAGAAAACTGATGTCACTGTATATTTTTCCACTAATAAACCTGCTTTCTGCCAAACGAGTTCCATATCATCTGTTCCATTGCTCTGTACTAGTGAATTGCAAAATGGACCTGGATTGCTATTATAATTAAATAATTGAATGTCTAAAGGCTGAATCCATCCGCAAAAAAATTTACAGAAGGGGAGGGGGGAATTTTCAGTGAGGATGGAATTGTCCGTAGGGCATTTTACGAGGAGGGATGTATTTTAATTGGCAGGAACTTTCCACGGGAGTTTTTCGTGAGGATAGCCAGATTTATTGGCATTATTTGAAAGACAGTCAGAAATTAAATATAAAAAAAACAAGATTGTTCAACTGAAAGTTAAGAGCAAAACTCAAAACGAACAGAAACTATTCCGTATATGAAGGGGTCACCCTCTTTCACAATAGCTTGCTCTTTACGCTAAAGTTTGACTGTTTTCCCATTTTTTTAAGAAAGACTCCTGAAACACAATGGTTGTTTAATTTAGAACAGGAATTTTTTTTTTAAAGTGCAATAAACTATAGCATGAAGATCGAGATGTTGAGGAGAGAATCATTCCCTTCATATATGGAATGATTTCATTTCGTTTTGAGTTTTAATGCTGCTCTTTACTGACAGTTGAAAAAACTCTTTTTTTTTACTTAATTCACTCGTGGAATGATACCCAAAGTGTCATTTTGTTTGCCACATGGCACAATATGATGGCTTTATAAATTCGAATTTATAAAAATTAGTTAAAAAAAAATTGTATAATAATTAGTTTCAAATTGATCCCTAAATAGCTTTCTATAATGTTCCCGTGCCCTACTAGTGACAGAAAAAAGAAGAAGAACAGAGACAAACAACCTCCAAAAGCAAATTCTTCTTGTTGTACAAGGTAGGGGGGCTGTAACTCTCCTACATAGGGTTCTCGACCTTTTAGATTTTAACGACTCAATTTTTATTTTGATCCATCGTCGTTTTCAAGGGCTTCAGGTTCGTTTTCGAAATACTTATAAATTTGTTTTCGCAACAACATTTATTTTTTTTTCGAACAATATTTTGAAAACTTTGGTTGCTATGGGCCCTGGTTGTCTCTTTACTAGTTTTCAGCTACAACTGCAGCCATGATAAATGAAATCTGTTTGCGAAAAAGAACAAAGAACTGTCTTTCATCAAAAGCCCAGACATAACTACTGGGGGAAGAGCATACATGGTAACGGTCATCAGGATGCCACTGATGAATTTCTTCTGCAACTAAAAATACATTTAGTCAGTGTTTTCTAGAGCGAATTGGCAACTACAGGAAAATTTCAGCCAATGGGACTTACAATAATTTCGTCCTTAAAGTCTAAAAATATTCAATTGGGCCCATCTTGGAGTATTAATACTCGGAAAAAATGTAAAAAAAATTACTTTAATCATTTTAATGTTACTCAGTTTTCAATCTTTAAAAATTATGAATAACTGTTATTTTCAGGACGGTGAAATTTTGGTCATCATTGAGAGATCGCTGTATTTTTCAGGAGTGGAAATGCTTAGAAATTGTATTGAAAAACTGGTTGAGCGTGATACTCCCTGTAAAATAATCATTGACATGAGCAGAGTAGCTTGCATTGATGCAACCTCAATGAAGGTATTTATTATCTCTTGTTTTGATCATGGTGCAGTAATTCTTAAAGTAACCATTTACCAAATACCCTCAATACTAAATTCTTAGCCCATTCTTCCTCCGTATACAGAGAAGATTCCGGGTTATCTTTGCTACTCCATTATTTACTGTCGTTTTGGCTTCTAAGGTAGTGCTTCCCCTATGCTTGGATGGTCGGGGTTCCGAAACTATGCGGGAAAGACTTGGGTTCTCGGAAATCCCCTGAAAATTAAAGTTAATTAGAACTAACGATTTATATTTTGTTAGTGTTCATGAACTTGCAAACGTTAATTTTCTGGCAAATTTTGGAGAGCCTATTTTTTTTTTTTTTTGAGAAAATCGTTGAAAGTGGAAGCCCTGCTCTCAAATTATCTGAAAGGTAGTGCCAAAAATGTACTGTGTGCGTTAAAGGATTTAATAAAACTAATTTTGTTAAACTGCCAGTTTTGATGATTATTGTGCTTGGAATGGATGAATGAAAACCTTCAAGCTTAATGCTGAGATTTCGTTATTCAAATATGAATTCATTATCGAAAATTCTTGAAAAATAGCTCTTTCTGCTTGCCAAGTCAGTTTGGTTGGAAATGGAGTCAGACTAAGAATATAGTTGGTTTGAACATGCCTTCCCCCCCCCCCCCAAAAAATAAATGGGGTATGTAGATATTTGACTTCAAATACATTATGGTTAAAACAGTTAGTTTGTACTTTTTATATAATTTGAACAAAAAGAAAATTTGAGACCGATATTAAATTTTAAAATGAACAGAAATTAGGTTATATACTATGGTAAACATTAAATGAATTTTCAATAAAAATTTTGCTTAATGTTGTTTATGTTAATTAACATCTAAAGTGAAAAATGTGACCCTCGGTCCCTCCTTGAACACTGTTTGTGTTAGTGACAATATTACAAATACTACCACATTTATCACTATTGTTGTCATTGATCTTCATAACCAACACTAATCAACAACGTTATTTTCACGAGAAAAGCAAATAATCCGAGTTTGGGAAAGGAGGGCCGCCCCTCCCAAAATATTGGTAGAAAGATCCGTTCAGTTGTTTTGATTAAATATGAGATTTACAAAAACATAATTAAAAGAGCGTTATGACAAAGACAAAAAATAATGGGAGGAAGGATTCATATATCAAAACGATTTGATATAATAAGATTATAATAGATTTAAGGGGAAAAGTCCCTTTTCCCCTTAAATTTTAGTACAAAAAATAGTAAAACGCTAAAAAATAGTACAGCAATATCCGAATTTCAATCAACTATTGTCCAATATTTAACTCTTAGAATATATTTCAAGCCCGACAGTTTAATGAAAACAGTGAAAACAGAATAATGAAAACAGAATTTCTTTCAAACAGAACTTTTAATTTTGAATCAAATTAACCTATTTAAATGTTTCAATGATATTTCTAGCTATTATAGAGTGGTGCTGCCTCTGATACTGATTATACGCCTTTTTGAAAACCTGCATGTACACAGTTTTTTCGTTTTATTGGAACGCCCCCTAAACACTTCCTAGAAGTTTCACCTTAATACACTTGGTGTCATTAGGTACAGTAACTGTAGTTGCAGCGCTAGAAGTATACACATAGTGTCTTCTGACTAGTTCAAAATACCCCACTACTTACTCTTAAAGATCTTACTTAATAATATTAGTTGTTCTTGAGATATTGCTTTGTCACCTATTTGAAAGTCCACATGCTCATAGTTTGTATTGATTTAGTTCAACGTTCGGCTAAGTATTTCTTATGTTTGTTTACTGAAGACGTTGTTATATTCTCTTTGGACTATTGGCTACAAAATGACTATCTCACAATTTCGATCGAATATGTTTGGGGGAAAGAGGATATCAGGGGGGGGGGATTATTTTCTCTCCATCAAGATTGACTCTTAAAATGGGACTAGAACTATGCATTTCCAATCAAATGAGCCTCCTCTAAAGTTCACAAGACCACCTCTTAATAAAAACCTTACACCCCCCCGGGAAACAACTTAAAACCCTTACCCCCATACTCTGGGGGGCTGTGTCAACCTCAAAGGCCATGTTATGAGATCTTTGAACTTTTTATTAACAAATTGCTATCTTAAACTTTCTATCGGATGCATTTGAGAAAAATATGATGTGGGGTTGAAATATAGCCGCCTTCCGATAAATTTGACTCTTAAAAATGGCTCCTCAACTTCCGATTTCCAATCCAATGAGCCCCCTCCGAAGTTTAAACGACCACCGTTTCCATAAAAACCTTAAATGCCCTCGAGGCATACCTGACAACCCTTGCCCTGAGGGCTGGGGGGAGGGAGGTTGTCATCCTCAAAGACCTAATTTCCAGAACTTTAAACTACGTTGAAGAAAATTGCTATCTCAAAATTTTTATTGGATGTGTTTGGGGAAATGGTGGGCGTTAGAGGGGGGGGGGGTTAGTTACCCTTCAATAACTTCCGACTATTAAAAGGGGCACTAGCCCTTTCAACTTCCAATCGAATGAGCCCGACAACACTTTCTATTAAAGCCTTATACGCCCATTGGCATAAATTACAACCCTTGCCCTGAGGGCTGTGAGGGGGTTGTCATCCTCAAAGACATAATTTCCTGACCCTAAAACTACGTTTGCATTTAAGGAAAATATGACGTGGGGTTGAAGTATAGCTGCCCTCCGATAATTTTGACTCTTCAAAATTGCTCTTCAACTTCCGATTACAACAAATGGCCATCTTAAAATTTCTATCAGATGCGTTTCGGGAAAATGCAACGTGTGTGTGTGGATGTTGTCATTCTAAAATTCATAATTTCCGGACCTTTAAACTACGCTGAACAAAATGGTTATCTAAAAGTTTTGATTGAATGTGTTTGGGGAAACGATTGGCGTGGGAAAGGGGGAGCTTGTTGACCTCCTCGGGCTCTTTTTGAAGTTCATATGACATTTCTTTCTATAAGAAGGGTCCTGGTCTAAAAAATAGAACAATATATTGGGCCCGCATCGCTCTTTATGATATTAATTAAAAAAAAAACTGTCCGAAAAATAAGTTTTTCAAAGAAAAGTAAAGGCCATTTTAAACTTAAGCTCAGAGATACAAATACCTGTTAAAATTTAAACTCAAAACGACCAGAAATTACTATTAAAGAATAAATAAAACCCAAAACGAACAGAAATTAAATAAACAATCATAGCAAAAAACATACAACAAGTAATAATATAAATGAATAAATAGATCTTAAAGCGAGTAATGCTTAGATTGAATATGAAAATCAAGTTTAAAACGAGAACAAATATTTTGCTATTGAATTATAAATGAAACTTAAAACGAACAGAAATTAAATAAACAATCAATGCGAACAAACATACAATATATATTAATGTAAATGAATAAATAAATCTTAAAACGAGTGAAACTTAAATTGAATGTGCAAATCAAGTTTGAATCGAATAAAAATAACTACAAACAAGAGTTTGGGTATCGTCTCACTGCAGAAGCCTAAAACCCGCTGCGTCATAAGGGGGTTTAGACCATTTCACTTGCTGCCACAAAGGGATCACGACTGTTTGGAATTGACCTTAATAGGAATGCGTGTGCCAAAGCAATTTTGCATCTATCACAGAGTATGTATTTTAACCTTATAATTGGATAATTATAATAGATTTCCTATGTGTTCTTCCCATACAAAACCCCTTCTCATAAGTTATAAACCCCCCTTAATAAGTTATTCCCCAGGGCATAACTTACAACGCCTACCCCTGGGCCCTGGTGGGCTGTGTCGACACCGGAGTTTTTTGTTATCAGAACTTTGAACTATTTGAACAAAATGTCTATCTCAAAATTCTTATCTGATGCATTTAGGGCGTGGAGGAGGGAGAGGGGCTAGTTGCCCTTCAATCTCTTTTGACTCTTAAAAAGTGAACAAGAACTTTCAATTTTTAATCAAATGAGCCCTCTCTAAAGTTTATACAAGCATACCTTCCATAAGAAATAATATGAAGGATTCGGAGAATCCTTAAATTACAACCCTTGCCCTGAGGGCTTTGGGGGAGTGGCAATCCTCAAACACCTAATTTCCAAAACTTAAAACTACGTTTAATAAAATGTCCGTCTTAAAATTTTGATGGGATGTGTTTGGGGAAAAGGTGGGCGTGAGAGTGGGGTTAGTTGCCCTCAAATCACTTTCGATTATTACAAAGGGCACTAGCCCTCGGAATTTCCAATCGAATGAGCCTTTTTTGAAATTTCTACGATACCGCCTTCTATAAAAACCTTATATGCCCCCAGGGCACAACTTAAAACCGTTGCCCTGAGGGTTGTTGGGGATTGTCCTCCTCAAAAACATCTTTCTATCTGGAAATCAACAACACTGAACAAAATGGCTATCTCAAAATTTTGATTGGATGTGTTTGGGGGAATGATGGGCGTGGGGGGGGGCTAGTTGCCCTCCAATCACTTTCGACTATTAAAAGGGCACTAGCCCTTTGAATTTCCAATTGAATGTGCCTGTTTTGAAGTTTTTATGACAACGCCTTCTATAAAAACCTTATATGCCCCCAGCGCATAACTTAAAACTCTTGCCCTGAAGGTTGTGGGGGAGTGTCCTCCTCAAAAACACATTTTCTATCTGGAAATCAACTACACTGAACAAAACGGCTATCTCAAAAGTTTGATTGGATGTATTTGGGGAAAGATGGAAGTGGGGGGGGGGCTAGTTGCCCTCCAATCACTTTCGACTATTAAAAAGGGCACTATCCCTTTGAATTTCCAATCGAATGAGCCTTTTTTGAAGTTTCTACGACAACGCCTTCTATAAAAACCTTACATGCCCCCAGGACATATCTTAAAACCCTTGCCCTGAAGGTTCTGGGGGAGTGTCCTCCTCAAAAACATATTTTCTATCTGGAAATCAACTACGCTGAACAAAATGGCTATCTCAAAATTTTGATTGGATGTGTTTGGGGAAATGATGGGCGTGGGTGGGGGCTAGTTGCACTCCAATCACTTTTGACTATTAAAAAGGGCACTATCCCTTTAATTTCCAATCGAATGAGCCTGTTTTGAAATTTCTACGACAACGCCTCCTATAAAAACCTTATATGCCCCCAGGCCATAACTTAAAACCCTTGCCCTGAGGGTTGTGGGGAAGTGTCCTCAAAAATATATTTTCTATCTGGAAATCAACTACGCTGAACAAAATGGCTATCTGAAAATTTTGATTGGATGTGTTCGGGGAAATGATGGGCGTAGGGGAGGGAAGGAGGCTAGTTACACTCTAATCACTTTCGACTATTGAAAAGGGCACTAGCCCTTTAATTTCCAATCGAATGAGCATGTTTTGAAGTTTCTACGACAACGCCTTCTATAAAAAACCTTATATGCCCCCAGGGCATAACTTAAAACCCTTGCCCTGAGGGTTGTGGGGGAGTATCCTCCTCAAAAATATATTTTCTATTTGAAAATCAACTACGCTGAACAAAATGGCTATCTCAAAATTTTGATTAGATGTGTTTGGGGGAATGATGGGCGTGGGGGGGCTAGTTGCCCTCCAATCATGAAAAGGCACTAGAACTCTCGATTTCCAATCGAACGAGCCCCCTTTGAAGCTTCTATGACGATCCCTTCCATATGAAGTGCCTTTGGGGAAAAAAATAATAAATAATAAAACATTGGAGCCGTATGGCTTTTACTATAGGCAACGCTACAGCGTTGCCTCTGATGATAAAGAAAAACACGCTGCCTATGATATTTTGTCTTGAAATTTCAATTATACAGTATTAGAAGTGCCGATTAGACCAGGTAAGCTACCCCCCAAAAATTCAGCCTATGGGTGCCATGGTATATTATATTTCAGAAGCTTGTCCTCTGTTTAAATGAAGCAATAGCTTCAAATTTGTATGATTAAGCATTTATTTTGTTTTCCAATGACCGAGGCTTTGGACTTGATCCCCCAGGATGAATTATTAGAAACAGAAAAGGTCAAAACTGAGTATCTTCTATGTGTCCCTTGATGTAAAATTTGGTCTTCACTTACTGACTTTCTTTTTAGGCTCTTGAAAACGTCTTTGCAATCGCCCAGGGGAAAAATTCTAGAATCTGTGTTGATAATCTCAAGCCTGAAATAAGAAGCTCAATACAAGCAGGTTTTGGATCCGAGTCCAAGATACTTTTTGCCTCAAGCTCAGTCCGCTCTCAAATGGCAGAAGAAGTAGCATAATTCTCAGAAATAAGCTTTGAAGGTTTTACAAGGCTTTTCATGACTTTTTATTTATACTTTTCTTATACTTTGATTTAAAGAAATAAAAAATAGGAATACATTTGTTTTTACTTAGTCTGTCAGAAACCTCATGATAACGGGCTCTAAGTAAAGACCAACCCCATCCAATAGTAAACGAATCTCAAAGAAACAGAGTTTTAAAACAAAACATTCATCAAAATAATTTTCTTTTTGTGATATTTCCTAATCTATAAAGTTTACTAAATTTATAGTTACTCATAAAAGTCATAAATACAGACCTGACAAACCCCGCGGAAAATACCTCCCCGTGGAAAATACCCCCTTCCCCAGTAAATACCCTTCCTGAAAATAACTCCCCTCACCCCGTAGAAAATAAGGCTCTCCAAATTTGGACATTTTATCTGAGTTTAATTTTTCTAGTTTTCGTAGGGGGATGGTGTTTTGGTAGGCCTACTTGTGTATTATGGGCAACTCCCTCAAGTTTACACTATGTAAAACTCGAGAACAAACCGGTTTCGTTCTTAGTTTTTTTTTTCAACTGAGCGCGAGACAAGACAAAGACAAGTGACAGAATATATGGGAAATACATAATTTGGGCTATATATTTTCACACAAGGGGGGGGGAGGTAAAGTATTTGGACACTTTGAAGTCAGAAAACAATTCTTTCTAGGTATATGGCCACTAAAAAATTAAAGAAGAATAGCTAGGTACCTGAAAATTTTGTTATCTTAAAAAAAAATCCAGTAAAAAGTAAATATGATGTTTCATTTAAGTGTTTTTTCCAAAAGTTGAATGTTTTTTTTCATCGTTTTTCCAAGTATTAAGTACTATTATTAGGTCAGTGTAGTGTTTTATTTAAGTTTTTTATGATGATCGCTGATCAAAGTTTATGTTATTTGTGCCTTTCATTTATGTTATTTTACTATGTTCATGGCCGTATATTTGACTTTAAAATACACTTATCTATCTTATATATCTAATATGCAGAATAATTCTACCAAACACATTTTTCATACAGACCCGCTATACTTTACCCACCCCCCTAATGTGCAAATCTATAGCCCAAATTTATTTCTAAAGTAACGAAGAAACTAACGAAAAAAACGGTGTGTTCTCGAATTTTACACAGCGTAAACTTGAGTGAGTGGCGCATAATACACAAGTACCAAATTCCTTCCCCTCTTGGAAATGAAAAATAAAAATAAAACTCACACAAAATTCTCAAACTTGGAAAACCTTATTTTCCACGGGGAAGGGGGGGGGGGGGGAGGGATAAACCCGACTCGCACTATTCTTTGCTGCTGTAAGCTATGTCACGATGAAGCTTCTTTTCAGCCTGTAAATGATTATGAAAAAAAGAAATAATGAGCATGTGGCTTTTGCAGGTGATACCACACTAGACTGCTGTGACAGGGATAAAACAGCGTTCATTTCCAAACTTAGGGCTGTTCTCGAGGAGACGTATCTCTGGATGGATTCTAGCCGTCTTGTGATTAACATTGATAAATTTTGCGTTTTATTTTCTTGCCGGGTTGGAAGTGTCCATCCAAAGATATGTGGTATCGAAACATCGACAGGTTTGATCAGTCGGCCAGAAAAGCGTTTTGCAAAATACCTGGAAGCCCTGCTTGATAAGAACCTGTCATTCCTGCATCACATTAAAGCAGTAGAGCTGAAGATATCCTGGAATCTTGGAATAATAAAGAAACTAAAAAACACTTGCAGGAAACAGAGGTTTGACGCAGGAAACATTGGTCCTGCTGTACAACGCTCTTATCAAACCCTATTTACAGTATTGTGCAATGATCTAGCAGTCGACTTTTAGATCTCACCTGCAGAAGCTCAATTCGATTCATAAGCGATCTTTGAAATTAATTGAAAAAATGAAGAGTATTTGTCAATTGAGCTGTATCATCAGTCATGCTTGACCTTTGTGTTCACGTTGCTAGCTGGTGATCTTTCTTCTACGTTTAAAACATTATTTCGACCAATCTCGGACCAGCATAATGTAACTACCCGATCATCATCAAACCTGCAAATACCCTTCTCCCCGACTGTACGATCGGATTTTCTCAGAACATAACTTGTGCAAAGTTATGAAGCCTGTTCCCAGAAGAGCTGAGAGGCAGGAGGTCCCTCGCCTCATTTAAAAGAAGAGTAAAAAATCATTTATTATCATTGGAAAAGATTAGTTAAACAATGGTTTATAAAACGATTTTTATATAAAGTATTAAATATAAATAGATTCAAATAAAATTAACTTTTTTGGTATAATGATGAGGTGGTTTCCCCTGGGGCAAAGGGCTGGAGGATAGTTGGTAGTTTTGTCGGATAATTGAGAAGTAAGATTATTTCTGAGAGTAGGAGCAATGGCAACGCTGTGTACTATGTTTAAAAGGTAGCAATTGAGGATCTTGGCATCCATGAATGGACTGAGTATTGTTGTTATGTGGAATTTATTTTTTGAACTGAAGATAAACCCCCTTGAACTTGAATTAAAATGAACAAACGAACGACCGTTCCTTCTTTTTGTAAAAGGGATGGTCGTAGATATGTGCAATGAGGCTTATTTTATGAAGTCAAGATTTCTAGTGTCCTTTCAAATGCTGAAAGTAACTCCAGGATAATCTACCCCTTGTGTGTCCTCTTTGATCCCCAGACACCTCTAACCATCTAAAACATGAGATCAAAATCTTAATATAACCATTTCAACCTAAATGATTGAAAAGTACAAAAATTGTGTCTCCAGGGGGTAAATAATCCACGCAGCTCAAAGGTAGTGTACCAAACTGATACTTGGTCTATAATAAAAAACAATATTCTAGCAGAAAACTGGGCATGTTGCACTTTACTCAAATACGAATCTTTCAAGAGATTTAAATATCATTTATTTTAGGTACAAACTAGGCCTATAATTCCCCAGCCTCTCATCCCTATGTGCTAGCTATAACATCCTTTTACCTACGATGGCATTGGATCCAAATGCCAAAATAGCAATTATGCTAGTAAAAGTCAAAAGCACTTATAAATATGCTTCTGTGGATGGAATGAGCTACATAACCCGAGGATCAAGGGCCCTGAATAGTCTGAACTACCCATTACTCACCGCAGAAAAGGCAGCCATATTGGTGTACATGTAACTGAACCACCGTGTAAGTGAGCCTCAAGCAACTGAACCCCTGTAACTACACCACAGTGTAACTGAACCACCGTGCAACCGAACCCCTGTATAACCAAACCCCCGTGAAATTGAACCCTCGTATAACTGAACCACTTACAAGAACTACCGTGTAACTGAGCCTCCAGCAACTGAGCCCCTATAACTGAACCACCATCTAACTGAACCACCGTGCAACTGAACCACCGTGTAACTGAACCCCTGCATAACTGAACCTCGTGCAACTGAAACCTCGTGTAACTGAACCACCAGGCAATGGAACTCCATTTAACTAAACCCTCATGAAACTTGACCCCAGTGCGACTCAACCCCGTTTAAATGAACCCCCATATAACTGAACCTCCGTGCAACTGAACCACCTTAGAACTGAACCACTGAACTCAGTTTTTAAGTATTCGAAAAATATGAGGTAATATCATTGGGTAAAAAACACAAGTTAGAATTTTTACATGTTAAACGTTGTTGGAATTGTTTGTTTCTTAAACTTATGATATAAAGGCCTGTCAAGATCATTCATAAAAAAAATAATTTTTTTACTTTTGCAAAAAAAAAATAAGATCTGATGTCACAAACCATTATCAACATTATCAACATTGGCATGTTGATAAGAATCAACATGCCATCTATAGTACATTCAATGCTATTGTGTCTGAGTTTGCATCTTTGCTGGTAACTTGAAAAAGTTTCTGAATTATTTTGAGGTCTTTTCCTTTTGTTGTTTACCCTCTAAAGATAGATTTTTGTCAAGTAGTCTTTGTATGACCTTCTCCAATTATTAGAATAAGCCCTTTTCCCTGGGTATTTTCACCAGCGGCATCTTTTTTTTCTCGGGTAGATTGGCACGACATCTGTAGTATCAATTTTCTATAGCGCCATTTTTGATTTCTTATGATTAAGAAGCGTGCTGGGAACTATCAGAAGAGGGGAAGGAACCTCCCGCAAGCGTGGTATTGTACCCGCCGGTATTAAGTTACCCGTAAATTGCGGGGGACAGTTTAGGGGGTCCTTACACTTCCCTTGTTCCTAGGTTCCTTCATTCTGTATGTATTCAGCATTCGGGGCTGATGGCGTGGACCACTGGAATGCTCGTTTATTGTCCTGTTCTGAATTTTGTCTACAAACCGTATCGAAAAAGGCTTTTCTGCAGATGTTATGAAGAAGCATATGTCTGAATTTTCCACGTTCGCCCAGGTTTCTGAAGCAAGGAGGCAAATCTTCAAGTTTTGCCATACTGGTGAAGTTCAGCCTAAGAGAGTGGGTACAAATGCGTTTATTAATAGTGTTTCTGATATTATCGATACTATTGCAAAGTATGATGCTTATGATGCTGGTCTGCCAGTCTTTGTTATCCACCACCCTAGTGAAGTACCACTTATTCCTGCCGATGCTTTTTGTGTGTGTTGCCGTGTAAACTCCTCTTTGTCTGAGCTACGCTCTTTGTCTGAGTGTGTGAGAACTCTCATGCCTGGAACAATTGGATGTCTTCCGTCGTTAATGCAAGAATGTACTGTCTCTTCAGCACGTCCTATGCAGTTATTCTAAAAAACCAACCTATTGACCTCAAAGATCCTATTGAGCGCAAAGAGACCCTTGATACGCTGGATGGTCATGATGGTATCGTAAATGTGAGATCTGATCCTGTCAAGAAAAGGTGGGTAGTCCATACCCAAGATAAACCCTCAGCCGTCTCTCTCGCCACCGCTGCAACTAGTCAGCTAAATGTATCCACTCATTTCCTTAATAAAAAAGTGCTTGGTATTGTGAGTAACATCCCTGTTGTTGTGCAAAAATCAGAGCTTATTAGTATGATTCCCGGTCTCGTTGATCCAACTAAAAGTGGAAGTTCCGGATCCTTCCGCCTTGAATTTCTAGACGATGTTGCCTTAAATAAAGCTAATAACGTGGGTTTGTGTTTGGAATACGAGCTTTTTAAAATTAGACGTTTTCAGAAGTGACCTCCTCTTGCACCAAAAAATCCATAAAACTCCAAAAATTCCTTCATTCACTAATATGTTTATCCAGGACACTCAAACACAATGTAAGTCATAGAGATTTTTATCTACCCATTTGACACCATACTCTCCTATAACCTTTGTGGTGTTTCTTAGGACAAAGTACATAAAAATAATCCATTTGAACGGGGATAGGACATAACCCTGCTTAACACCTGATGCCACACAAAACCAACTGCAAACCTCGCTTTCCATTTTAACGGTAATATTTAAAAAAAATAGGCTACTATTCAAAGAACTTTCCTATTTTAAATTTATTGAATGTTTCATACGTGTTCTTAAATTAATATCTTGCGAATCAGGGGCGTAATTTACTACGGTGAGGGGGGACAACTGTTCCCTCCAAACCCCAGTTTGTCTCCCCAGCTGGTATTTGGTTTCTGCAAAAAAAAAAACTCTTGTCAAAACTAAGATAAACCTGCATAATTCAAGCATCCAGAGAAACAGGTCAGTTTCCTTTAGTATATCTTTGCCTTTATGGTACTATACGGTTTATTTTTCACTGTCATTTTCATTTGATATGGGAAAATTGGCTCCAGCTTTGTCCCCCAAAACATTTGACATACTTTTGAAGAAATCATGCCATGCCTCTGTAAAACACTAACAGCAAAAGTAACGAAAGAAGCTATTAGCCTAAGGATTTTTAAGTGCGATATTGTAGCCTTTTGAAAAACAGAGTAAACTTTCCTCACCTCTTTTTTGCATGAAATCAAATAGTTCATCGAGAAACGCTTTTCGTTTGGGATCTTCAGTTAGTTCGTAAAGCTAGAAAATAAGATTATAAGATCAAATTATGGAATCTTTTTGTGGAGTTCAGAAATAAAAGTGGTCACTACAGCTGCCTTTCTCCAAAATGTAAACAAGAATTCCCTTCGACAAGACTTTGAAACTTTCCCCGGAGTTAAGCTAGCAGAAACTATGGTTAGATTCTATGGCAGGAATAGACATACCACAAGACACGAAATATATTTTAACGGTGGTCTTCCTTTTTCATTTTTTTGGGGAAAACAGCATTAGTCAAGTTATAAGCTTTCAAAGTTTTCATACTTGATACACCTTTATACACATATCTGTCATTTTTATTCCACAAATAACTACAAAAATTAGATTCCCAGTTCATACTACTACTATTAACAACTCAATTCAGTACCAAGCCACCTGAGGCCACAACAACAGTGCTTGCTCCGTCCTAATCTATTCAAAGCCTCACTCTGTACCCTCTCCTATGAAGATCCGATTTCCTTGAAATAATTCCTTTTGACCTGTTCCCTCCCATTCGGGAACAACCCGTTTTTCCCCTTGCCCTAGATGGGTGGCAAAAAAGCAAAATCTTTGGCAATCTTTTATCATTCATCTTTAAAACACGTCCTAGTCATCTCAACCTTTTTTTCAGTATCTGCCTAGAAAGTGTGAACGAATCACATTTTTCGTACTGCTTGTTATTTGACATATGGTCTATAAAACGGTTACCTAAAAGTATCCTTACACGCTTCCTCTCAAAAAAATTTAAATAAATCTTCCTCTGTGCCTCTATATCTTCAGTATGCGCTGCTGGACATCGTAACACATGTGATAATCATTGCACTGAAAGCCCGAATTGCGCCAACTGCGGGGGAAATCATGTTTCCTATAGTCTCAAATGCCTCAGAGCAAAAAGCTCTGAATAAGGATAAAAAATGATTGTTAGTGGCAATAGATTTCGCTTAGTTTCACTTAATATTAACGATACCAAAGACAAAGATATTCTTATTCATGAGCTTCTTGATTATTATATGATTTTCCTACAGGAACATTTTCTAACTAAAGCCAATACCAAACGGTCACCCACCCACCACACGTTTGTACATGAAGCTACAAAAAACGCGCGGTCGACCCTCTGGGGGCCTTGCAACTTTAGTTCACCTCGCTAAGAAACCTGAGCTTAAATCTTCTGATCATAATTTACTGGCAATAAAATACGGTAATATGGTCCTCATCAATGTCTATAGTCGTATGCCATGCAATTGCAAGAACATTTCTTCCCTATCTGTCTTCGCGGGTTCTTGTAAGCGACTCAGGACACTTCTGCTAAGAGTGGCCAATCAGGGATTAAATTGGATTGTGGCTGGTGATATTAATGCCAATCTTCTGTCCCAATCTGAAGGAAGTGACCTATTTTTGATGCTTTGCCTAGTAGTTATCAGTTAGTCAATAAAGATAAACAGTTTAACTATATTTATAACCGTGATGGTTCTAGATCAAACCTTGATGATATTATAGTTTCAAGGGGATCTCTCGTGGTTCTTCCTGTCATTGTTTTGGATGATAAAATTGAGGATGATCGCTTGCCTTTAACTCGTGAAATTGAGAATCCTGCTCTACTGGCTTATAACCGTTTTTCTTACCATAATAAATGGTTTGATAAGCCAAATTGGAAACGAGTAAATTCTGAAGTTTATTTTTATGTTATTTGCTCGTTATTTTCAAGCCTGAAAGTGCCTTTTCACCTTTTACAAACCTCTGTAAGATCACCGACAGCTAAAACTGATTTAAATTTATACTATTACCAGATCGTGCATTGTTTGAAGTCAGCTGCTTCAATTTCAGTTCCTGTTGAACGTGTTATATTTGGCACCAGAAAACTGTTATGGAATGTGTGCCCAGAAGTGAAAAAAGCTAAACAACGCACGAAGTTTTGGCTTCGCCTTTGGATTGTTTGTGATCAGCCCAAGTCTGGCGAAGTATTTAAAATTAAGCAAAATTCGAAACGTCAGTTTAGATATTCTTGGCGTCAAGCCCACCTGAATGGTTTAGATGGCCCCTCGGATCGGAAGTCTTGGTCCAATGTAATTAATAGCAGCAAGTGTATGCCTGCTACCGTTTCGATTATCAAAATCAGTGATTTTGTTGCTCATTTTACTCGTGTTATTTCTACATTTAATCATTCTATCCAGTCTATTTTTTCTTCCTTATTGCATAATACTGTTCCTGGAGTTCTTCGGCAAGCCCATATATTGTCAATATCTAGTGGTGATATCTATCGGGCTTTTAAGAGTGTTAAGAAATTACGCGTTCCTGATATGGATGGTCTGTGTTACAATCACTTCACCATTAAGTGTCCATTATTGTTAACACACATTCAGCTCTTATTCCAGATGTGTTTAGCCCAGTCGTTAGTTCCAGATAGTTTTCTTTCGGGAATCGTAACATCAGTTTTGAAAAAGGGAAAGGACGCAGATCAGCGTTCCAGTTACCGACCAATTACAGTTTCCTGCTTCATGAGCAAGCTGTTCGAGTATGTCATATTGCCTGAAGTTTTGACTAAATGTGATTTTTCTGATTATCAAGTTGGGTTCAGAGCCAGTTTTGGTTCTTCTCAAGCCCATCATATACTTGGTCAGTTGCTAGTCTCGGCAAAAATGCAAAAAAGACCACTTTATTTTTCTCGGTTGATATCTCGGGCACTTTTGACAACGTTGTACATTCGCAAGCGCTTCACTGCTTAGTTAAAGCAGGAGTTATTTGTTCTGTAGTAAAGTTCTTCAATATTGGTATTCAAATTCGTTGGTTTGGTTAAAATGGATATCTGATATATCCGAGCCTATGTCAGTAAAGAAGGGAGTCAGGCAAGGCGTTGTGCTGTCTCCATATATTTTAAAACTGTGCTTTCGGGCTGTTTGCGAATGCTGTCTCCTACTGTGTTTTTAGAAAATACTTCTGTTGGTCACATTGCCTATGCTGATGATGTTCTGCTAGTTAGACATAGTAGGTCATGCCTCACAAAGAACCTAAATGTTCTGATTAATTCTTTGAATATGATTGGGCTTTCAATAAATGCTACAAAATGTGAGTTTCTGTGTTTTAATACTGCTAACCCTGCTCCTTCTTTACATGTGGGGACGATGCTACTCAAGGGTGTCTCTAAGTTGAAATGGCTTGGGATTACTTTTTCTGACACACTTTCGACTACATGCTTGTCTCTGGTTGCTAGTGCTCTATTGCATTCGATTCTCATATGGCCCCTCCTACGGAAGATAACCCTGGAAATCTTGCTGTTCGACATGAAGTTCGCTCGTAACAGCGCCTTCTGCAGTTTTCTTTGAATTTCCTGGCCGTAACCATTTAGGAATATCAAATGGAGTGATTTTTTTGCAGAATCTTTGGCCTAATCTTCGGTACGGTCCCGTTTTTCAGTTCATAAGTATGATGCTTTAGAATGTGAATAGCTCGATAATCAGAGCCAAATTCGTAATACCTTTCATCTTTCTTTCTTTAAAACAAAATTCACACACAAGCTTTATTCTAATTCTGTATATTTTCCTTTCTTCTGCAAACATTTTCATGTACTGACGATCTAAACAAATAAAAAAGTGCTCCAAGTGTCCTTTTAGGTTCAAATGCAGAATCGTACTAATTCAAATTACAATTCCTAGATCACTGAGAAACTTGATTCCCTGTAAACCTTCCTTACGCTTGACAAACTGGTTTGATTTGAATTTATTTCAAGGTGTGTAATTGTTAAAGAATTCCCTTTTGGAGCAGCAGCTCAACTCAGGCTACTCATTTTTTTGTCTTGTTTTTTTTTTTTTTTTTTTTTGTTAAATAAGTCTTAAAATAAGTATAATGTCGCAAAGCAGCAAAATTTTCGAATCTAAGAAAAAAAAAATTGTTTCTTTCCCTTGCAGTTTCAATTCTTCATACCCTCGGTTATATGATTTGTCATATGGCTTTAGCGAATAAGCGAAAGAAGTCTAGTTCTAAATAAGCTTAGCATAACCTTGCAATTCTATGGGCTCATGTGTTAGCAAAATATGTCAGCTATTTCCGATATTTTGAAAAGAAACAACAATATTTTCAAACAAGTTTTTTCTCATTAGAGCCACTAGAATTGTCCTGGTTTTGCATGACTTCACCTTACAAGTCGTTTTCTAGGTGGCCAATTGGTTTCTGTCAACTTCGCACAGATGTAGCAGTCAATTTCGTCATCTTTCCCCGAAGGAAGTCTTTTATGACATAGTAATAGACCAACAAAATATTGAGTTTTTGTTGACTTCATGCCGAAGAAACAACAAATTTCGTAGTCCTTCACCCAACGGAAGTCTAATGACATTAGATTGGACCCACTATCTATGAGGTTTGGTAGGGCTTGGCTCAACAAGTCGTTTTCTATGGGGCAATTGGTTTCTGTCGACTTTGCACAGATAAAGCTGTAAAATTTGTTGTTCTTCGCCCGACGAAAATTGTTTATGACATTACATTGGACCGACAAACTACCAAGATTTGTAGGGCTCCCCTCGACCAGTCGTTTCTTAGGGGGGCAAGGTTTCTGTCGACTTAGCGCACATGAAATAGTAAGTTTCTGGAGGAGGAAGTAGGGGGAAGGAATTTCGGTACTTGTGTATTATATGCCACTCACTCAAGTTTACTCTGTGTAAAACTCAAGAACAAAACGGTGTCTTCGTTAGTTTCTTTTAGCTTAGCGTGAGACAAGACAAAGACAAAGGACAGAACAGATGGAGAATATATAATTTAGGCTATATATTTGCACATGAGGGGGGGGAGGTAAAGTATTTGGACAGTTTAAAGTCAGAAAACAATTCTTAAGTTTTCATGAAGAGAGAGCCGGATTCCTCGAAATTAATTAAAAATGATCAGAAATTAAATAAAAAACAACAAGTTTTTTCAACTGAAAGTAAGGAGCAACATCAAAACTTAAACGAACAGAAATTATTACGCATATGAGAGGGGTTGCCTATTCCTCCAAACCCCGCTCTTTACCCTAACATTTTTTTAGAATTTTAAAAAAGTGCTGCCTAAGTAAAGAAAGATGTTGGCACAATGTATTAATTTATTTTTATTTGTTTTTGTTTTTTTGTCCATACCAGGGCTCTTCGTATCGAAGGAGTTGTCGTAGAAACTACGAAAAGTGCTCATTCGATTGGAAATTGGAGTGGCTAGTGCCCTTTTTAATAGTCGAAAGTGATTGGAAGGCAACTAACACCCCTTCCACGCCCACCATTTCCCCAAACACATCCAGTAAAAATTTTGATACACCAATTTTGCTCAGCGTAGTTGATTTCCAGATAGAAAATATGTTTTTGAGGAGGACACTCCCCCACAACCCCCAGGGCAAGGGTTTTAAGTTATGCCCCGGGGGCATATAAGAACGATGTTGGCACACTATATTAATTATTATTTTTTTCTTTAGACCAGGGCACTTCGTCTCGAAGAAGTTGTCGTAGAAACTTCGAAAAGGGCTCATTCAATTGGAAATTGGAATGGCTTGTGCCCTTTTTAATGGTCAAAAGTGACTGGAAGGCAACTAATACCCCTTCCACACTCACCATTTCCCGAAACACATCCAATCAAAATTTATAGATAGCCATTTTGTTCAGCGTAGTTGATTTCCAGATATAAATTATGTTTTTGAGGAGGAAACTTCCCCACAGCCCTCAGGGCAAGAGTTTTAAGTTTTGCCCTGGCGGCATATAGGGTTTTTAGAGAAAGCGTTGTCGTAGAAACTTCAAAAAATGCTTATTTTATTCAACGTAGTTTTAAGTTCCGGAAATTAGATCTTTGAGGATGACAACCCCCCAATAGCCCTAAGGGCAAGGGTTGTAAGTTATACCCTGGGGGCATATAAGGTTTTTATAGAACGTGTTGTTGTAGAAACTGCAAAAAGGGCTCATTAGATTGGAAATTGAAATGGCTAGTGCCCTTTTTAATAGTCGAAAGTGATTGGAAGGCAAATAGCACCCCTTCCACGCCCACCGTTTCCCCAAACACATCCAATCATAATTTTGAGATAGCAATTTTGTTGCACGCAGTTTAAAGTTTAGGAAATTATACCTTTGAGCAGGACACTCCCCCCGCAGTTTTCAGGGCATGGGTTATAAGTTATACCCTGGGGGCATATAAGGTTTTTATTGAAATCTTTGTCTTAGAAACTTGAAAAAGGGCTCATTCGATTAGAAATTCAAGGGGCTAGTACCCTTGTTAATAGTCGAAAGTGATTTTATGGCAACTAACCCCCCTCTCACGCCCACCTTTCCCCAAACACATCCAGTCAAAACTTTTAGATAGCCATTTTATTCAACGTAGTTGAAAATTTTGGAAATTAGGTCTTTAAGGATGACAGCTCTTCCTCCCCCCCCAAAGGCCTTCAGGGCAAGGGTTGTAAGTTATGCCCTGAAGGCATATAAGGTTCTTATAGAAAGTGATGTTGTAGATACTACAAAAAGGGCTATTCAATTGGAAATTGAAAGGGCTAGTTCCCTTTTAATAGTCGAAAGTGATCGAAAGGCAACTAACCCCCCTCTCACGCCCACCATTTTCCCAAACGCATCCAATCAAAATTTTGAGATATCGATTTTGTTCAACGTAGTTGAAAGTTTTGGATTTTAGGTCTTTTAGAATGATAACCCCCTCAGGGCCCTCAGTGCAAGGGTGGTAAGTTATGCCCTGGGGGCATATAAGGTTTATATAGAAAGTTGCTGTAGGAATTTCAAAGAAGGGCTCATTTAATTGGTAATTGAAATTACCCTTTCTAATTGTCGAAAGTGACTGGAGAGTAATTATCCCCCCTCAGTAGGGAAGCCATAATATCTCTGAACCCAACACCGTGCTGCCATCTACAATTTAGTCTAACGCCAACAGGTTATAATTTATTCAAAGATTATTGATCTAGTCTAATGGGGTCAATGTCTCCTGTTTCAAGGTCGATTTATTTGTTGTTTCTAGGTGTAATGACTCCGGGGTGAAGTTTGCACATGCACATTAACGGGAAGAGATGTATTGATCGACTCGAAGGGGAAGTAGATTTCTGAGGAATTGATTTGCATAATCGAGGGGAATTATTGATTCACGAAAGGGGAATTAAGAAACACTATGGCTTCTTTGATCTTTAGGTTTAAGAGATTTCAGTTCTTTAGTGACAGAAATAAACTGATATTCTATTTCTAAATATGGCTTCTTTGATCTTTAGGTCTGAGGGATAAATGGTATTTAGTGACAGAGATAAATTAATAGCCTATTTTTTAAATATGGCTTTTCTGATCTTTAGTGACAGAGATAAATTAATATTCTATCGGAACCTTAATAGTGTAGCTAGGAACACCTATGAGATGAAGAGATTAACGCGGGAAATGATTTCATGGGAATTTCAAATGTGACAGCGCAGGGATGCCAAAACAAAAGGAACACGCAGAAATTACGTTTAGGGATTATTTGGGCGAAACCGTTTCAGATATTTTAGAAGATGATTTGAGCGAAACCGTTTGAGACATTTTAGAAGATGATTTAGGTGAAACATTTTAGAAGATGATTTTAGAAATTTGGCTTCTTTGGTCTTTAGTGACAGAGATAAATTAGTATTCTATTTTTAAATATGGCTTCTCCGAACTTTAGGTCAGAGTGATAAATTGATATTCTATCGAAAACATAATAGTGTAGCTAGGAACACCTTAGAGATGAATCTATTTTACGCAGAAAAGGGTTTCCTAGGAATTTCAAATGTGACAGCGCAGGGAGGCCGAAACAAAGGAACACGCAGAAATTACTTTTAGGGAATTATTTGGGCGAAACCGTTTGAGACATTTTAGAAGATGATTTGGGCGAAACAGTTTCAGACATTTTAGAAAATGATTGGGGGTGAAACTCTGTGGTCGTTATAATGCACAAGTTCCATTTGAACAATGTTGTAAGGTCCCCTACCCCAACCCCAAACGGCCCCATTTCCCCCCCCCAAAGGGCCCCATCCCCCTGGACCCCAAAACGCCCCCTGGGCCGCCAAATTCCCACCGGGCCCCCAAAGGCCCCCGAGCCCCCAAAGACCCCCAGGGCCCAAAAGGGACCCTGGGTCCCCAAAGACCCCCCGGGTCCCCAAAGGCCCCTCAGGTCTCCAAAGGCCCCCCGGGTCCCCAAAGGCCCCCGGGTCCCCAAAGGCCCCCCGGGTCCCCAAAGGCCCCCGGGTCCCCAAAGACCCTCCGGGTCTTCAAAGGGCCCTGGGCCCCCAAAGACCCCCCGACCCCCTCCTTCCTCCCTCCCTTTTTTGATTTTTTAAAAAGTTTTCTCGGACTGAATTTTTTTTTGACTTACAAATTATCCGACATTTTTCCGTTTTTTTCTTTAACCCATTGGTAAAGAGTTCTTAGCCTAGAGTCTTAGCTTAGTTTTATTTAGAGTTGAAGTTTAGTTTAGTTATAGTTAAGAGTTTAAAGTTTTACCTTAGTCTTAGCTTAGAGTTTTAGTGTTTAGAGCTTAGAGCTAAGACTCTATGGTAAAACTCTAAACTCTTAACTAAAACTAAACTAAACTAGAACTCTAACTAAAACTGTAAGCTAAGACTCCAAGCTAAAACTCTAAACTCTTAACTAAAACTAAACTAAAGTAGAACTCTAACTAAAACTCTAAGCTAAGACTCTAAGCTAAAACTCTAAACTCTTAACTATAACTAAACTAAACTTCAACTCTAACTAAAACTTTAGGCTAAAACTCTAAGGTAAAACTTTAAACTCTTAACTAAAACTAAACTAAACTTCAACTCTATCAAAGACTCTAAGCTATGACTCTAAGCATAAACTCTAAACTCTTAACTATAACTAAACTAAACTTCAACTCTAACTAAAACTCTAAGCTAAGACTCTAAACTATAACTCTAAACTCTTGACTATAACTAAATTTCAACTCTAACTAAACTCTAAGCTAAGACTCTAGTTTAAAACTCTTAACTAAAACTAAACTAAACTAGAGCTTAAACTAAAACTCTAAGCTAAGACTCTAGGCTAAAACTATAAACACTTAACTATACTCTAACTAAAACTCTAAGCTAAGACTCTAAGATAAATGTCTAAACTCTTAACTAAAACTAAACTAAGCTAGAAATCTAACTAAAACTCTAAGCTAAGACTCTAAGCTAAAACTCCAAACTCTTAACTATAGCTAAACTAAACTTCAACTCTAACTAAACTCTAAGCTAAGACTCTATGCTAAAACTCTCAACTCTTAACTATAACTAAACTACACTTCAACTCTAACTAAAACTCTAAGCTAAGAATCTAAGCTAAAACTCTAAACTCTTAACTATAACTAAACTAAACTTCAACTCTAACTAAAACTCTAAGCTAAGACTCT
>JAQQPU010004012.1:44507-54976 GCA_029168905.1 Artemia sp. Kazakhstan ARC1039 | reverse complement strand
TATATAGCTATTAAATAATTTTGAATTTACAGAGTGTGGTTCCGGATTTCAGGACAAAACACATTCAATCAGTGGTTATATTTGGTAATTTCGTTAAAAATTGAAAGAATAACAACAAAATTACTCCCCACCTAGATTCTGACAAACACATTTTACCCCCTCCTTCTGGCATTTTTCATGAATTGACGCCAATGCTTTCAATATAGTAAAAATCCACTAGCAGAAAACTTGTATTTTCTATCTCGGCCCCTGTAGAACTCAATCGGTACAAAAATCCTCTTTTGTTTACTTAGAAGTATTTATACAGAAAAGAATAATAAAACCGTATAATTTTCAGATTCCAGGACAAAACATTCAATATATTAAACACAAAAAAAATCAAACCTCAAGCTTAGCTCGCAAGAAAATCAGCCCATGCAAAATTCAACTTGTCAAAACTTAACCAGCAGAAAGTTCAACCAACTCAGCAGGCATTAACCCTGGGTCCAAAAATAACCCAGAGCGTAGATTAATTTTACATGCATAAAGCAAAATCCAAGAAAAGTAGAACAGATTTTTTATCAAGGAAAGTTTTGATAGCCTCAAGTAAGGAAGAAAAAGATTAAATGGTGTTTCTAAATAAATGACAAATTATTAGGAAATCATTTTGTCATGGATATACACGTGCTCATTCAACAGATCTCAACCTTAAAAATGTCCAACAAACTTCTCTTCTGGCTTAAACACATACATTAATGTAATTCCTCTGTCGTCTCTGTGTGTTAGTCGTCTATTTGTATGAGTCGTCTCTGTATCATACTTCTTCTTTTCCTTGATGCAGCCAAAGAAATGGATACATGAATTGACATAGAACAATATAGGGATCAAATTAAAAAAAAAATATTAAAATACGAAGCAGTATAGTAAACAAAACAATAGATAAAAATGTTAAATAAAAATAAATACACCTGGAATTATATATTGTCAACTGCATAGTTAAAAAAAAATCTGTTCCCTTGCTTTACGCCACTATTGGTTCTATCTTTTTTTTCTGTTAAAGACGATTCATGTTACCGCCTGATCTATATAATCAAATTATCTGTAATAATAACAGCGTTTTAAGTACATAAACTTACTGTGATCTAGACACACCATAATGTTATAGCAATCTGATTATTTTCACGACTGTGTATCTTGGTTTTATTTTGGAAAAGGTTTCCTTCTATAATTCTTTGTTATTTTTGTTTTCTTCCTTGGGTTGGTAACAAATTACTAAGAATTTAACACCAGGTCTATTCTAACTTTACTATATGTTAAACTGTGGTTTTCTAGATATTTTGTTTTCTTGTCACCATCTTGTTACTTCAATATCTTGGTTGTATTTTGGAAAAAGTGTGTCAAAATATCAAAAATACTTACTGCATGCAAAATCTTTAAACTGTGTACAATACTTGCTTACCTTTAGGCTTCATGTATAAAAAATTATACCCCTTCTGATTATATTGGATACCAGCTGACTATGCAAACTGTGAAAGTAGTAAAGTGAATACGTTTGCCTTCGTCTTCAGCTAATTTTTCCGTTACGCAGACGTCCAATTAGTTACGAACACTTAGCAATTATATAAACTAACATTTTTTATATTCTCAGTTAATCCATATTCCTCGCTGATTAGCAACTATAGCAGTGCTGATAACAAAACGGAAATCAATGAGATCTTGTGAAAAACTGATTACTCCCACGATTGGCTATCTTGGTTGAATCTTTTTAAACCAATACTCTGTTATTTCTTTGTTTTTTTCTATCCTTTTAATCATAAATTACGTATGTTATCATTTGATTCGTAATAATGGCTCGGTCCGTAATTACATCAATGTTGTTTTGTACATGAAAAGAGTGTTGTTGATACATTTTATAATCTTGTGATTATCTGAGTGCTTCCATGATTGTATAAATTCGATATCCTAGTTGCATCTTGGAAACAATTTTGGAAATAAATATTATCCCCCTATGTCCCAAACAAAAAAATCAAAGTTTTCTTTAAATTCGAAGCAGTTAATGGTTTGAACTGTAGAGACAATACTGTTATGCTCTATATTAAACTATTTTGCCTAAATATTTTCAAGTCTTATAGTTCTCTAGTTGTAGTTCCGCAATCATATATCTTGAATATCCGAAGCTGCGTTCGATTTAACGAAACGATTTAACTAACAAGTCTACTTTTTTCGCTTTTAGCGTTTTATTTCCTTGAAAGTGAACTAATAAAGTTCAGCAGGCTTTTGTAAATAGAACGAAAAGTTTAGCAGAAACTTCGAAGTTGCTACAATGTGAGCCGTACAAGAACTTAAGAACGCATATTAGTTCAGCTTCATGAAGGTAAGGCCTGCAATAGTCAAAATAATTAAGTAGGCCAAAATCATCTAGGCTAACAAGAAATCAACCATTTTGTGAAAATTGTACAACTATTGAGTCCTTTAACAAAAAGAAAAGTAAACCCCGGCACTAAAACTACAGTAAGTAATTTAAATAAACGGCTGCATCATTTAGTCTGGGAAACCCTAAATGAATCATCATCTTTTGCAAGAGGCAATCCTTTTACCATGGAGGCAAGCATGAGCTGTCGAGTTCAAATTTATTGCCAGAAACTCTTTGTAGATATCTAAGAACAAAGAATCACTAATAGTATTCTCGTAGCTAGCTTTTTAGTTAACTAAGAATTCGTCTGAAAAGAAACACCCAAAGTTAGCTAAGAATTAAAAAAAAACCAGCAAAACCACTTATTAGTTACCTAATAAAGTAAATCGAACGAAGCTCATGTTGTACATCAAAAATAATTTTCCTCTATTGTTTTTTTGCAATTTGACTTTTCTTTTCTCTTCCATTTTATTGTAAAATTATTTCAATTATCAGTTCTTCAATATTGATCACTCTGTAGCGTAAACAGTAAAATGTAGCATATTCTCTTTTGTAAGGATCGGAGTACAAAATATTCCCCTTCACTCAGACACAAAACTCGATGTGTATCTTCGAATTTGAAGCATTATTATTTTGGTCCGCAATTAAATCACTGTTGTGATGTACATTAACAGTTATTTTGCCTAAACAGTTATTTAAATAACAAACAAATAACAATAACAAACAAACAAATAATTACAAACAACAAGAACCTGAAGCAGAAAATGTCTTGTGATTATCTAAACAGTTATTATTAACTGTTATTATTATTATTAAATGTTTAGTTATTATTAACTAAACAGTGATTATCTAAACAGTGTGATTATCCTAAACAGTTATTTAAATAACAAACAAATAACAAATCAAACAAACAAATAAATACAAACAACAAGAACCTGAAGCAGAAAATGTAGTCTTGTGATCTGAGTACTTCCATAATTGCAATCTTGGATGTCCTGGTACAGCTTATCAAACCAAGAATGCACGCAAAAAGAGAGCCTCGGTGCCTGAAACTAGAAATCTAAAATTTTCCTACATTTTTGGGGGAATTTCTTATTCAGTTTTCAAATATAATTTGCTTTTATATTCAACTCTCTAACCCTCAGGAAAAAAAATTGTTGCGTACGTGCCTATGCTGTATTAAACCCTTCTCTCCTAGACATTTTGTAATATTGCGTTTTTTTTTACTTCCTTAATCTTGGAAAAAATTCACTCCTATTAGTTTTTGACTTCCGTTTTATTAGAAATTATTCATATTATCACTTGGTCCAAATTAATCAATTAGGTCGTAAGTATAATAATATTTATATAAAACTATTGTAGCCAAGACATTTCACAATCTGTCATAATCTGATTATTTCCATGATTGGATACTTATTCAAGATTATTTTCAAATCCTATTATGCATCTTCATCGGGCGCCAATAACCCTATTACTCGTTACTATGGTTCCAGGACAGTTTTCTTTTCTTTTCCAATGTTTCTCCAGTTCACTGAAGCGAACTGAGTGGCACATTTTCGACTGAGAGAATTTGAAGTCAGAGCACAAAATGTTCTAAATGGAAAAAACTGCATTAAGTGAGAAAAAGAAGAAAAGCGTACAACGACCGCTGACAATTCCATGGACAGTAATTGTTTTAAAAGGACTGCCATGTCATCGGAAATACTCAGAAGATTCAAGTCTGATTAAGTGTCCTTTGTTTCTGCAAAAGAAAATAATTTATGAACTTCATGGAAACTGATAGGACGTACATAATCAGGGTTAATATAAGATATAATTCCAATTCTATAGAAGAGCAAAAAAAATATAAACTAAATTTTAATGTAAAAACTTGTATACCCTTTATAATTTTGTTGATATGTATTTTGTTAAATGTCGTCCGCGAAGGGCTTTCACTTCCTGACAAAGATAATTCTAGGCTAGGTTAGGTTAGTGCAATAGGCTGGGTCTGGCTAGGTTAAATTCTAAATAGGAGGGGGGTGGAGGGGGAAGGGGATAAGCAATATCTGTTTCTTATCAACTAAAACTTGCTTTTTGTCAGCTCCAATAGGACTTATAATCTCTGCACAGTTAAGTAGCATTGTAAATCAATTGACACTATGCTTTGCCGGGTTGTTAAAAAGGTGTAATCCTTAGTATCTCAGGAACAGCTTGGGGTATCAAGTCAAAAGTTTGAGGCAATATTGAGACAGAAGGGGGGGGGGGTCGCAAGTGGAGGCTGACCTATGACTTGAGGGAGAGGGTAGAACTAAATTAAAAGACTACATGTGTACCCAGGCTATCCAAATATGCTACCGGCAATAGGGGAATAAGATCCATGATTGAAGTTAAAACTTTCAGACAATGTAGCATAAGAAAGGAGGAAGGCAGGGAGACTTCAAATTTTGTATTGGGAGAGCGAGCTCAAAATTTTATGTCACAATCTATTTGTGCAAAAGTATTGAAGTAATTCAAGACACTACGTGGCATCAGGTTATCAAAATTGCGTGCCTGCAGCCCTTCGTAAATGACTTGAAGTATTACGTCAAAACTTTCATGTACGTGTAGGGGGAAGGAACAAATGAACCCCAATTGTTAACTTAGGAGAGGAGGCAGGGGGATGGGGCTAAATATACTTTTCTTCCATCGACCTAAACTCTTTGTACTAAAAGTCCCTATGGGACCTATTATCTACTCACAGTGAAGTATGAATGAAAATTGAAAGGCACTTTTTGATGCCATGTAATCGAAACGGTGACGGCTTACTTAGGCTTAGCTCCCTTCCCGCCATTGCTGCTGTAATTAGGCTTCTTCGTTTCTGGAAAATGGGTGAATATGGTGGCAATTTTTGGTTGGTCTGGTGCTAGTAGGAGTAACTGGTACCGTTTTATTTGATGTGGTTATTCATTTCGGTTTATGTTCGTATTTAGTCTCATTTAGTAATCAATAGTAAGGTCTGCTCGTTTTAAGCTTTTTTTGACGTTATTTTTGCTTGTTTTAGATTTCACTATGGCACTTAAACTTCTTTTTAAGGAAAATATTTTTTTTATAAGTTAACTTCTCTTTGGTTTTAATTGAAATGCTTTTATTCTTGGTTGTATTAGGATCATCTGTACAGTTTATTTTGATTTTTTGAAGAAATGTGGGATTAAGAATTAAAATATTGGATTGTAATTTAATTTTGAAAACAATTTTACTATCCAGTTATAATTTTCGTTATCTGTAGTCTCATGTAACAAAATATTAATAGTAAATGTCCTATACGGAATATTTGTACTTTCAAGACCTGCTTATGCTTTTTGTACTTATGAATCTTTTGTGCTTTTATCACACTTTTCTTTCGATACTTCTTGGTCCGACCTGTCCTCGTTAAGGTCCTGGTTAAAGACCTTAAAGCCTTCGTTAAGGTCCTCATTAAGTTGTCCTCGTTAAGGTCCTCTTGGTCCAACCCGTTGACCCTGAAAGCTTAACACAAATCAGAGGAAAATAATGTTTGGCACTATTTGGGGTTTTATTATCGACTCAACCCGTTTGTTACTTTCAAGTCAAAAGACAGCTAGAATGTGATGTAGAACGTTTTGCTACCTAAAAATGAAAGCTGGTTTTTATTTCCCAAGTGTTCAAAGCTTTCACGTCTATGAATGATGTTAGACGCAAACAAGACGTTCGCGGCTTGTTCAGTACCAAGTGCTATTGGAGGAACAAAGCACGCAAAGCGAAGTCATACATTTATATTGTGACACACGAAATCAAGTCCACAAGGTCAAATATTAACTTCACATTTGCAACTGTCTAATAAACTATAGTTGCTGTTGAGTAAAATCTCTGAGCAAAACTCAGTATGGTGACAAGAACACTAATCAAATCCAGACAAAAATTGGTATAATATCCTGTAGATCTTATGCCAACAAGGTATTATGCCAAGGCTTGTCTGGATGTGTGTAGTGTTTTTGTCATCGCGATTAGTTTTTTTAGAGCTTGTACTAAATAACAAAAATATTTTATCTGCTACGATTAAAATAAAGTTTAGATTTGTTTCCGTGGTATATCATTTTTAATCTCTTTTCTTATCTATATGATTTTCTTGTATATATTTTCAGAGTTATATCTAATTTTTCAAGCATTGATAAATACTTCTGGGCGTGAAATCAAAATATTTGAGCTTTTATTAGCAGGCCATGTATATTTTTTTCTGCCTTAACTAAAATTTTCTTCCAGTAATATATATTTTCCTTTTTTTTTCTCTGTTTTCATTCTTCATTTTTATTTCATACTTTCATATTCTCTTTTAAATATAAATGGAAAGGCTGTGAGGTCTATAATGTCGTTTACATAAAATTACTGAAAAATTACACTTTGACCTGAAACCTAGTTTCGAATCAACCAAGAGCATTGGGACGAAACAATTGTTTACAGCCAAAACTGTCGCCAATAAATAAATTAAGCCTGAAACAACCCACATCTCCCTTGCCATCTCTCAGGGAAATATTGACTTTAACCTGTTTCTTGGCTAAAAACCATGAAAAGTGCCTACTTTACTACTATAACCGAAAGAGCAAACTTTTTGGGTTTCAGGGGCCATCCACACAACACTATTTGCAGAGGTGAGCCCCAACACAAAACATTGCGCCCCAACACATTTTGAGCCCCAACACAAAACCCTTGAAAGTATTCTACAGGATCCATTAAGACTGATTTTTAGTGCATTGGAGCCGGTTTAAGCTCAGTATGATGATTTCCGTCTCCCCCGGAAGAAATGTAAACCTGGCACTGATGACTTGAACTTTACTTTCTAGGGCCCAACATCTGGTGTGCAATGGCCTACACACAAGCTACCCATTGGTTTGGGGTTTATGGTCAAGATTTTATTTGTACTGACACCAGTTACAGCAACTGTAGCCTTATTTTCCGTCCTAACAGGTGTTATGACAAGTGCCTGGCTTTACAGCGAAGAAAAGTTTCCGAATCCAAAGTAAGAGCTCTTGTTTTAGAATTTTTTTTTATTCCCAAAAGGCGATCGTTTGGCAAGAAAGAAAGTCAAGCTTAAAACATATACAACAAGCTTTTTGCCCAAATTGAAAGGGCAAAAAATTTGCCCAGAGAAATTTTTCCTAAAAAAGGGCATATATGCCATCATTTAAACCTTTCATTGAAATGCAAAGTGAGAAAGATTCTTCTGCTGATTCTTTAACCATATATTTCATTTGCAAACAAAAAGGCTACAGTTATGAAAAAATGTCTCAGTACCCGTTGCTTATTAAATTTAAATAGCCTAATATAATTTAAGCAGTTTTTAACTACACATATTTTACGTAATGTTCAGCGAAATAAGGCCACGTGATTAAAAAAAACCACTGCAATTGTTTCACCATTTCAGTTACAACTACAACTAAAAGGTTTGTCATTTGAATCTTTCAACAAAATTTATTCCATGTACATGTTTGATTAATTATGCTACACAATGAAGACTATGTACTGCAAAATATGTCCTCTAGTTTTGGCCACTGCTATGTCTCATACAATAACTGTCACCACACTATAAATTATATGGATGGTAAGCTTAATAAACTGATGATGATAATAACTCCCTTTTGCTGCAAAGCTGAGGGGAATTTGGGTTCCTAATGACAAGCTTAACATAATGACAAATTATATTTGAATATACAATTACAAGTATCCTTCAAACTCTACTGAACCCTAAAGTCAAAAGGATGTATGTCTAGCAATATGTTTTTAATAACAAAGTATTAATATTAATGAAAATCACATTTAGTTGAGTTTCAGAACGTCATCCCTCAAGATTCCTGAAAGAGAGGGGCGTTCAACTAAGTGGTATATGCAGTGGGGTCGCTATATGATACAATAAGTCCGTTAAGATTCACTTGATTATGTTTACTGAGACTCAGAACTATATCCATGACTCTGGTCCAGGATAGGGAGAATAATTTTTTAGTGGAGTGGGTTTAAGGAGCAAGGGGTCTAACTACAGATAATGTGTATTTTTGTTTTTCTTCAGAATAGCTTTCAAATATGTTGCCAAAGTTTATATCTTGGATTTGCAACTAAGGGGAATTTAATTAGTTTAATTGACTAAAATATATTTTGCAATCATGAGAATCTTATCCAACCTAAACTATTTCAAAAAGATTGGTGCTGAAACATTACTGGATTAACAAAAAAAGTACTACTACTACTACTAACAACTCATTGCAGCACCAGTTTCCTGTAGATTTATAGAAATCATGACAAGATTCCCTGATGCAGTATAATTACTACTAGAACCACTAATTGCAGCACGGTACCACTTGAGGCTTAAACAACTGAACATGCTCCTCCTCTATCTCAAACTATTTAGGGTACTGTTTTACAAAGCGGTAAGCGCGCAAAAAGTGGACTTAACGCTAATGCAATAAAACAAAATAGGTGAAAATATAATAGTTCATAAACAACTTTTGGCTAATTGTGTATTAGGGGGGGGGGGGTAAAGCATAGCATATATTAAATACGTAACCTAACCTTATCAACCCAACTTAGGTACCTTTTAGTCCCCCTAAACTCCAAAAAACTAAAGTTAAGTATAGTTCCTGGAGTAAGAAACCCTTTTAATGCCTATCTTTATGCAGCGTCTCGTATAAGGACCGGGTTCTATCTTACCTGAATTTCAGTACAATTGTCACCCGCTTACCGCTTTGTAAAGCAATACCCTATTTAGATATTCACTCTTTATCTTCTCCCGTGAAATTCTGATATCCTATAAATCCTTCGTTATAACCTCTTTCCCCTCTATTCGATGCCAACCTGCCTTTCGTTTGACCCAAGATGGATGGCCAAAAAAAACGTGAAAAGTAAAGCGTCATAATCCTGTAGGGTGTCTGGAGATAAAACTAAATAGTTCATATTGAAAGCGGAACAACTGAGACGCACAAGCGTTAGTCTATATTCACACGTACTCTATGCATTAATATCATATCTGGCTAACGTCCATATATTACAAGAGTAAAACTTCAAATTTGAAAATTATCCCAGGGCAAAACCACACGACCATAAATTATGTTTTGCCACGAAGGATTTAGTTTAACAGTGCAGGTGATGACATTAGATCGATCATGTAGCCCAATGTTGCTGAACGTTGGCTGAACGATTCATGGATTTCAACTTGCTGATTAGTGTTTCTAACGGGTTCCCCTTGAGGTCTTAGACCATTTTTGAGGGATCCAGGGTCCACAGAACGACCACTAGGTTTACCAGATAAAGTTTTGACGAAGTTTAAAAATGTTATGCTAAACTTATTTGTACTAAGGGTCCAGCTAAAGGGTCCATTTATTGCTTGTGGGAAAAATTAAAATTTTGGATTCAGTTTGCTTATACTTACATCCAATAACGCCCTTTACTTTAATTTAATAAAAATAAAAGTCCAAAAAATACAAAATAATTGTAACCGTAAGATAATTTATTGGAAATTTTGTGCCCCTAAAATTTCTGTACACGGGGCAAACTCCCCATCTGTCCCCCCTAAAACCACATCTGTATATTTCTCATAATTATATACAAATATATATCCTAATATAATAAAATATATTATAATTTTAAACATAATAAATACATATTTCCTATAAGGGTCAACAGAAAATTTGAATTGTATTTAGGTTTCTTGCTGCTGTTTGAACGTTGGTTTATGAAAGATTGAAGCATGCATTTTACGTTACTTCTAGATAAAGAATCCAAACAGATTGCCACAGATATATTTGTCGTTGCTTTTTTGCCATTGATTTTTTGGTTATCTCCAAAAGTATTATTGCAAAAAGTCTCATTGTTTTTCTTCTTCTTCTTCTGTCATTGGATACTTGTGTAGCGTCATTGCCCTTCCTGACATTGCAAAAAGCGTCATCCTTTTTTTTTGTCATCGAATAAATTGCTATTATTTTTATCTGTCGTTATCACGAGTTCTATCCCTTTTTTCCCCTCTTATCCGACAAAGCGTTATTGTTTCTAGGCGTCATTACAAAAGGTGCCGTCACTTTTAAGTGTAATAGTCTTGTTTGTTGACTGCAAATTACTG
>JAQQPU010004012.1:0-34662 GCA_029168905.1 Artemia sp. Kazakhstan ARC1039 | reverse complement strand
AGTGTGTTTCTTAGAGTGTGTTTCTTAGTGGTGAGACTCACCACTCACCAATGCAACTGAGACGTCGGCCACTTTCGGCTACCAAGTGTGTTTCTTAGAGTGTGTTTCTTAGTGGTGAGACTCATCACTTACCAATGCAACTGAGACGTCAGCCACTTTCCGCTACCTAGTGTCCTTTTTAGAGTACCACACCGTTATACCACACAGGGCACAGTCATTGAAACCATTTGCCCTAAGAAAATTATACAAAGCTGCTATTGAATCCACCATTTTATATACAATACCCGTATTTCTGTCAGCGCTGAATAGAAAGAAATTGTAAAAAAAATTAGTATTGGTCCAAAGAATTTCTATGGTTTTGATTTCCAAAGTTTTTTTATTCGCTAAAACTGAGACAATAATTTAAATGAAATTCGGGTAGCCTTACGTAAAAACCTATATATGAACTAGTATGAGTTATTTTGCCGAGCTGTTAAGCCCTGGACCCTTCAGTTTTTTACTGATCATACTGACCTTCTTCAAGTCCCCAAAATTTTTCCTAATTATAAACTGACAAAAACTTTAACTGGTTACTGTAAATTACATTCATTTTTATGCAGAAATAATAAAAGTAATTGTTCCAATTCTGATTGTGGTGACGAGGCAACTTTATATCATTATATTTTTGAGTGTAGATTTTTTGAAAATAAAAGAACTGAAATGCAATTTAAATTACGAAGGTTTTCTTACACTAATAATTTTAATATCAATGTTATTTGGTTCATTAAAGAGGCTCAGTATGCTGTTTTGGAATACTTGAACCGAACAAAGAGAGTAGATATTATATATTTTTTTTTCTTCCTTTTCCCCTTCATTTACGTACTATTAAGTGCTAATGAATGTTATCAACTTATTGTTTTTCCTTTTTTCCTTGTTTCGTTGTGGTGTTTAGTATTTGCTTGTTGTTTTCAGTTTTTGATATTTTATGCTGTGTTTTGTAGACTAGATAGTGAAATACTATCTACGGGTTTAATCACTGAATAAAATTCATTCATTCATACAATGTCGTTGTCTATACTACGTCTCTGTATCTAAGAAAGGTTGGAAACATAAGCAGGAAACATTTTTTTCTGAATAATAGTTAAAAGTTTTTCCCCAAAGGTTCCTTAAAAATTCTACTGTAATAATTTGTGCTGTGTCACTAGCGGCTCATTAACATGCACTATTGTATCATGTCCAATATATTATCCATAGGCCTATATTATTTACATACACTAAAACTATTAGATTGTATTGTTGTGGGAGGGGATGAATCAGACTCAGAGCCTGGAATTATAGTTTTAATTTTTTTGATCTTCTTAGGATTATTGATTTATCACCTCAGACTTTTTATTGCTCAAAATCCCGATTTAATTTTTTCCTTTTATTTTATATCGGCGAATGTGGTCAATTAATTTTGTTATTTTTGATTTGCCAAGTCCTTATGAGTTATATGCGTAAATGCGTTATTGAATAGAAACCTGCTATGATAAGACCAAAGACGCCTTGAAAAAGCGTTTAATATCTTCTATAAGCGTTTTATATCTTTTGTTTATATCCACTAGCTAACCCTCTTTTGGCAGCCCTGATTCTGATTTTTCTTTGTTTTCTCATTTCTTGTTCTCCAACATGTAATTGAAGTAATTGCTGAAATGGAAACTGACTTTTCATGTGTTGACTTCCATTTCACCCAAGAAATTTTGAAAATAGGTTTATAATTAGTTGGAAGTTCTTGAGACAGCCCTGCATTTCCATTGTTATTCTGAAAATCTGCGGATTTTTGGAAATTGCTTCAGAACATCTGACAAGATAACAAGGTTCATGATTCTAATCGCGAATGCGTTTGAGTTGGATCTCTTACCACTAAGTTTGGGGAAGTTCAATGCTTATTCTGGTTCAAAATTTTAAAACCAGACACAGTTGCCATGACGCGAAGTTTCTAAAATAGAAACTTTGCTTGCTGCTTCATATTTTTGTTGAAGATAAGTCAATGGATTATGTATGCTTTGATGTCAGGAAAATTTGCCATAAGTTTTAGTTGAAGACGTTTTAGTTCCCTGCAGAAATTAATTTTGATGATTCCGTTTAAAGGTTCAATAAAGGTATTTCAAGTTTTATTTTAAGATGAATGTAAAAGGGGAAAATAGACAAAAGAGGAGAATAAAGTGAAATTCGAATAAAGCGAAATAATGCGAATACTCAAAGCATATGAGAATATGAAAATCGCAAATTATTTGTTTTTGCTGTTTTTAAAATTTCAAAATTTGGCCCTCCTCCTCCTAGATTTTTAAAATTAATTTTTCAATATTTTCATTAAAATATTCCCTTTTTGGTATTTTCATTGAAAAAAACAACAAAATCATTTTCCCCTACTATAGATTTTGAAGAATAAATTTTGTCTCTCCACACATTTAAGCGAATTGTAGCCACTACGAAAACAATATTTGTTCTCTGATTTTTACAAAATGTCCATTTTTCACCAATATCATTCTTTAGATACAAAATGCTCTTCCAGAAAGCAGACGGTTGGTCAACCGCATGTTGACCGTGACTAATCCGACTCAACCAAAGCTCTTCTAGCTGACGGCGAATGCTTTTTCTCTTACGTTCTTCAACTGTTTGTTACCTTTTCAGAAGCGTAGAAAAGCGCACCAGATTGCGAATGATACTCGCCTCTTTAGATACGAGTGCAATCCAGGGGTCCAAAATCTTCAAATGCGACAAAGTTGGGCCTAGCGACAGTTATGGTGTCTCTTACACCTGGGGCAAAATTTTGATTGACGAAACCTCCCCCTCCCCTCCGACTTCTAAAAACTTTCAGGCCTAATTAATAAAAATTTTTGTTAACTAACAAAATTTTTCATTTTTTTAAATCTGAAATTTCTTACTTTACCCTCTGCAAAATTGTCAATTATCTCGTCCCAATAAATTGTTACTTACTTATTACTTAAAATTTAATTTAAAATTGCTTAATTTCGGTCTACTTAGTTGTATTTTCAAAGGATAGTGATGAAGATAAGCAAAAACTGAAAATTTAAGATTCAACTTGCTTTTACTTACTGCCAATTGCGCCCTCTACTTAATTTTAAATAAATTTGAAACATTACAAAAGGTTAATAACAGTTGGACTATTTGTTTAAGATTTTGCAACCCTAAGATTTCTGAAACCAGGGAAAGTCCCCCTCTGTCCCCCCTATAACCGCCTCTGTTCCTCTGTTCTTGTCAGTTTATTATTTCTATTATGTTTCTATAGAACTTCACTAAGAATCTCAGACAGTTGGCCCTAAAGACTTTCAGGGAGTCTTCGTTAATCTTTCATTCCACTTCCTCCAGGCAAATTCCATGTTAATGCACAGTTTCATGTCCTCCAGTTCAAGAGTTTGTGGGAACCATATCCACAGAGAACGACAACTTCGCTTTTGTGCGGTTCCTTACGAACATTCGTAGTAATGCTATGTGCGTCGTTCTGAAACGACGTTCTGAATGTGTCAATTTTCTGAAACTCGGTATGTGCGGAGTGGATGATCTCAGAACGTGAGTAAGAAAATAGCGTGAGTAAAGAAAGTTCAAAACGTTATATTTTTTGACGCAGTATAGTTCAAACGCAGTATTTATATATTTTGTGCCTTTTCCTTGCTCGCCATGTCAACAGCGCCATCACCTAGGTTGTAACTACTGTAAAACAATAGCGAGGGATTCCAGGTTTATGGCCTCTGGTAGAAACCAGAAATACCAGCTGTTTTGCTTATATTTTTGTGAACTTCTGGTGATCAGAAAATTCTCCAGCCCACTTGGGAGTACGGGTAATGTAGTGTATGGTATCAGAAGAATCCAACCAGTCAGGTAAAATGTTCTAGTGTTAATTTCTAATGAATCTTTGAGCAAAAAACTAAACTATACTGTACATTGGCAAACAATTTCACTACTTCAAGCTTCTCCCTATATTAAGACCAAGAAAGGGGCACCCACTCGAAAAAATAAGGGAGGGGCAAGGATTTTTTAAATTCAGAATCAAGAAAGACTTCGAATAAATTTTTTACCAAATCGAAAGAACTACAGTTTTTTTTAACATAGAAGTATTGGACAGTAACCTCTATACTTTCTTGGTTTATTTCAAATTACACAAAATTCACCGACATAAAACAATGAAGTTAAAGCACACTATTTAACATAGAAGTACAGAAAGTAACATTTATTTTTGCTTTGTTTATATCAAATTATACACATATCAAATAAGCTTTACAGAAATACTTCGTAAGAAATACTTCACAAAAATAAAACAAAGGAGCTAAAGCACACTATTTAACACCGAAGTATAAGATCGTAAGTAGTATTACATATACAAAACTAGACTTTTTGTTACGAAACTAGATCAATTAAGGACTACATTTGTACATTGACAAGATCCACAGTGTGAAAATGGCAAACCAAACATTAGAGGCCGAGAAAATGCAAAATGCCCAGTTTTTGCGAGAAATAAATTTCAAATTGGATTTATTACCAGCGCTTTCGGAGAAAGTTAATGCAATTCCTGGACTTTCGGATAGCATTGCTGCCTTACAAGTACAGATGAATAACATTAGTACACAGCTATCTAGAAATGTTGAGACAAATGAAGAAATTAAAAAAGAGCTGGAAAATGTGAAATCAGACCTAGTAATCATATCTGAACGAGCCAACCAGCTCGAAACAGAGCAGAAAAGAACAAATTTGATTATTTATAATTATACTCCGCAACACCATGGCGAGTATACTGTGAAGCAAGAAATAATGGATTTATTAAACCGTGCTATGCCTTCTCTCAAAATAAGTCGATGTGATGTACGTGACATTTTTAGATTGAAATCAGGGCCAGTAGTAGTGAAGCTAAACTCGGTCGAAATCAGAGACTATATCTTAAGAAATAGTTCCTTATTGAGAAAGGGAGGTCTATCGGTGGCCCCAGATTACACAGCTAAACAAAGAGAAGCCCGTAAACACTTAAAGGAAATTATGAATCTTGCACAGAACGACGGCCGTGATGCAATGCTACGAGGTGACAAGCTGTTTATCCAAGGCCGACTATTCAGGTACGATGGAAAGGCTGTGATTGAGGTTAAATGTAACTTGGCGCCAGTTAAAAATATTGGTCCACCCCCTAGTGCTAGACTCCCAAATTACCCTGCTGTTATCCCGATGGGGCTAGATAGTGATGCCAGTAATAGCGATGCCGAGACAGTGATACCATCAACAGCATATTCTCAGGCAGTATCGGCAACTAAAAGACCTGCTAGTGCTGTTATAAGCCCTAATGACCTACATCGACCAGGCACTCGTAACGTGGCACACAGAGGAAACCATTCTCCAAGAAAAGGACTTAACAGAAGACCTCGCAGTGGTTTTTCCCGTAATTTTGTTGATAATAGTCAGCGAGTGCTAACAGATATTAATAGTCGCAGTCGTGAGTATTACCATTTTGCCTTTTCTTCGACAGAAGCCAGGAACGAGGATCTCCAAGAAATGGCTAGTGATATTAATGCACTGACAGAAAGCATAGACGCATAGGAAATAAAGAGCCATATACTGAGTTTATTGTCATGGAACATACAAGGACTACGTGATAAGCTAACTTATTTATATGATGAATTACTTTCGTTTGATGTGATTTCGTTTATTGAAACATGGAACGATCATTCTCCTATATCACCTCTCCCAGGGTATTTGGTTGAACAGGTTGTGCGTAAACCAGCAAAAAATAATAGACATTATGGTGGTATTTTGGTTTTGATTAAATCATCAGCTATTGATGGTTATGAAAGAGTTAATAGTAGATCTGAAAATTTACTTTGGCTGCGTATTTGTTTTAAATGTGGGAAGAGATTAATTTTGGGCGTTGTGTATATCTATCCACAAAATAGTTCTTATAATCGAGAAAATACTTGGGAAATTTTAGATGATGAATTGTCGCTAATACAAGAAAGTTATAGTGATTTTGAGTGCGTTTTGATGGGGGATTTCAATGCTTATACCGGCGTTGAGGTTGAGGTTCCAGATTTATTAATCCCAGATTTAGGGGATTTGGTCCCAATTTGTTGTAGATTACCGCGAAGTAATAAGGATGAAAAAAGAAAAAATAAATGTTTGGGGAAGAAAGCTCCTGGCGCTTTGCGGGGAACATGGTCTGATCATTGCGAATGGAAGGTTTGGAAATGATAAGGGTCTGGGCGAGTTCACTTGCCTTTCGGGTCCAACTCCAAGTGTTGCAGATTATGTGCTGATTAATACGAAATTTGTACCTGAATCGATTGGTATTGATGTACTAGATTTAGTTGGATCCGATCATAGAGCTATTAAGCTTGAGCTGAAGACTGGGAAGCTTCAGGATGTTGTTCCTCGAGTTAGAAATTTATCTAATGGGGAGCTTAGATTAGAGGGCTTAGGAAAAAGAATTAGATATGATTTAAATGATAATGATTTTGAAAAATTTAAAAGGGAGCTTATGAAGTTGCATATAACAAATAAGTTGAAAGCGTTAGAAGAAGATGGAAAAGATATACATGGTATAATTATGGAGTTAAATGAAATAATTTGCAGTTGTGCAGCATCGTGTAATCTGAATAAAAATGAAAATAAAAATGAGCGATATTTTGATTTGGAGTGTAAGTTAATGAAAGAAAAGGTCAGATATTTATTTAATCTTTTAAAAGAATGTGATAAACCTGAAGAGCAAAGTTTAAGATTAGCCGAATATAAAGATAAAAGAAGAGATTACAAAAGGTTAATTAAAAGGAAAAAAAAGGAGTTTGAGATTAAGAAGAAACTGGATATTGCAAATTATTTTAGAAATAAACATTTTAAGAAATTTTGGGGTTATACAAGGAATGATATTGGAAATGAAAAAGGAAAGACCCAGGTGGCTCCAGACGCCAACTCATGGCCTGATTACCTAGAAAGCATGGAAGGTGATTGCGCAGAATTACAAGAGGTAACACATACCACAGAGATGGTTGTTTATCCCATGAAGGAACATGGTTATGATTTACTAGGGGAAGTGAGTAATGATGAGGTCAAGTTTGTATTCAAGAATTTAAAAGGAGGTTCGGCTGCGGGTGTTGATGGTGTACCAATAACGTTATTTAAGAATTTTCTTTCAATTTTTATGTCGATAATTGTTTTTCTTTGTAATAAGGTGTTAACTTCAGGACAATGGCCAAATGAGTGGAAGAGATCATTGCTTATGCCGCTTTTTAAGAGAGGTAACCCTAAGTTGCACATAAATTATCGTTTAATAGCGCTAGTCCCTGCTTTAAGTAAGATAATGGAGAAAATACTAGATACAAGGCTTTCTAAATGGTTATATAAAAATAATATAATACATGAACAACAAGGAGGTTTCAGAACAGGGTACGGGACGGTAGATACAATATTTATTTTAAAGGCATCAATTGATAAATACGGAAAGGGAAAAACTTGTCTTTATGTGGGATTTCTGGACCTCCACAAGGCGTTCGACAGTGTCGACAGAGAGCTATTAAAGGATGCCCTGGTTAGAATTGGCCTCCCTCATTTGTTTGTGAGGTTGATAGTGAGTATGTATATTTGTGTGAGTGGAATCGTGCTAGTTGGTAACAGGTTTTCTAGGTTTTTTAATATTATGCTGGGTGTAAAACAAGGCAGCACTCTTTCTCCTAAATTGTTTAACATTTTTATAAATGATGTTGTTGATTATCTAGAGAATAGATGGGCTCCGAATGTTAGTCTAGGGACCCATAAACTATCACTACTATTATTTGCAGATGATATTGCCTTGGTGGCTAGCACACCGCAAGATCTGCAGACGCTTTTGAGTCTTATAGATGATTATTTGCAGATGAAAAAACTAAGGCTGAATGTTGAAAAGAGTGAAGTTGTTATTTTTAAAAAAAGGAAAACAAGTGGCGAAGATAATTATAAATTTAAATTTAATAATGAGGAACTTAAAGTAAGTAAAAGAATAAAATATTTAGGATTTGTTTTATCGGAAAATGGAAGTTTAAAGAGTCATGTTGATGAACTAATTAATAGAGGCAAAGTGGCCATGTCTGCAATTTTTAGAAATCCGACGATAATGGGAATTAAAAACCTAAAAATGCACAAAAGAATATTTATTACAAAAATTTTACCAGTATTAGAGTATGGAGCGGAGATTTGGGGCGGAGAAGCGGCACAGAAGTTGGAGTCCCTCCAGCTCCAGTATTATAAAAGACTATTTGGATTACATCAGACAACTCATTCACAGGTTCTGAAAGGTGATATGGGCCTGTTTTCGTTAAAACTACGTAGGTCTATTTTGATGCTTAGATTTTGGTTGAAGATCATTAGGTGCAATGAAGACAGACTAGTAAGTGCTGCTTATTATCAGATGTTGAGCTATGATTCGAAAAGGTCGTGGCCATCCCAAATTAGGTCATTACTAGAAAGTGTGGGAATGGCTTACTTATGGAATGACGGTCTTGGTTCCCCTGATCTACCAACAAATTTAGTAAGCCAGGTACGATTTATCTTAGAGGGTCAAGAAATTCAGTATTGGCAAGGGCTGGTTTTAAATTCTGCTACATTGAATCATTATAATCAGGTTAAACCTAGTTTTGGAGAGGAAATTTATTTTAAATTCAATTTACCGGCTATGATTTTATGTCGATGGATTCAGCTTAGGGCGAATTGCCTTCCAATCCAGAGTAGACAAATGGTGTTCGACAGGGGGATAGTACATCCTGATGGTCGGTATGTGTGTCCTCTTTGTAGGGATGAGGACGAAGATTTGGACCATTTTCTCCGAAAGTGCCCGGTGCTCTCTGATTTAAGGGAAAATTACTACATGGGATTGTTTTGCTGCTTCCAAATATCTTACAAAGTAGTAATCCAACCACAATATTTCGTATTGGTGCGTACATAGAGAAGGGATTAAAAAGAAGGAAATGTTTTTACAATTAATTATTATTAATTATATGGAATTAAAGTTATTTTTTTTTGGTATTTTACCAGAAGGTATTTTTCGCTATGTATTCATGTTAATGTGTGTTTGTAATTTGCTCTGTTGTAATTTTTCTATTTTCATATTTTTTGTGTGTATATGGCTCTTGGGCTTTTTGAAATACACGATCTATCTATCCATCTATCTATACAAAAATGAGTTTCACGTCACAGATATACTTCAAAAGAAAATATTTCACAAAAATAAAACAAAGGAGCTAAAACACACTATTTAACACGGAAGTATAAGATAGTAAGTAGTATTACATATACAAAAATAAGTTATACTTCACAGATATACTTCAAAAGAAAACACTTTACAAAAATAAAACAAAGGAGTTACAGCAGACTTTTTAACTCAGAAGTATTGAACAATAATTTCTGTTTTTCTTTGTTTATACCCAATTGCATACATATAAAATAAGTATTACTCACAGCAAATGCCTAAGAAATATCTTATCAGGCTCATATATAAGAAATATGGCTGGTATTACTGAGAAAATGGAAACCATTTTGTAATTTTGTTATTGTTGTCGTTTGTTCCTATGCTGTATGGAAGTTGTATCTTATTAAAAATTTTATATTTTTTACTCGCCCGGAAAGGTTTTTCTTTATTATTCATTTTCTTTGTTTTAGCTTACTGAGCATTGGTTTTTTTTTATAGTCTTGGTTAAATTGGCTTTGGAAATCTTTTTTTCTGGGGAAATGATCTGGTTCTGCGAAATACGCACAAAAAATTTCCTTAACAGCACCAGTATTCCAGCAAGCTAAAGGATGAAAATAATTTAATATGAAACACAACTCTTTCTTACGCTCTCGTCCATTGATAAGCATTTACTGGCAAATCTTTTTCATTTTCTTTAACAAAGAAGCAACTGTTATATTTTATTTTAATTGGTACCTATTTTTTAGCTTTAACAACACAGGTGATGAAGGTGATGATGAATATATATCAAAATATACAGCCAGTGGGCTTTGGATTTTATGCTACCTTAACCGTAAGTAAGAATATGTTTTGAAAATTTTCAAATATATAGTGAGGAGTGAATCCGCCAAATAGTAACCAAAACTCTAAAAAACTGAATTTTAATAACAGTAGTTACATCAAAAGAATTGGTTTTTTATGCTGATTCCAAATATAAAAGATTAATTAAGTTTAATGTCACCAATCATAAGCTACAAGCCTGAAAGAGTTTTCCTGTTTTTTTAAAAACGGGTGAAAACACCCCCCCCCCCAAACGTCAAGAAATCTCATTGGAGAGGGCACCATTAGATTCAGCGTTTCAGAATACCCCGTTTATTTTTTTTTTCGGTTTGTTGGTTCGGCTTTTTTTTTTTGTTTCACCCCAGGGTGATCGTATCGAATCAATGGTCTTAGAAAATCAGGAGAGGGCTTATTTAAACAGAAACTAATATTATAGTGCTCTTTTTAATCGACGAAAAAATTGGACGCCCTTTCCTCTCCCACACCCTTTTCCCGCAAAGCTGTCTAATTAAGGTTTTGAGATAGCTATTTTGTTCAACATAGTTGAAAGGTTCAACAACTGTACCTTTGGCCATGATATACTCCCCCCGACATCCTCCAGGGAAGGGCTGCTCGTTATGAAATTTGCCCATTGGTTACGTATAGAATTTGTTATTGGGAAGTATGAACACATTTTTTGGGGGGATTTTCAAGGGATGGATTTTCTACAGGGAGAGTTTTCTACTGGGAGGGAAGTTTCCGGAGGTAAATATTTCACGAAAGGGGCTATATTATGATAGGAGCTGTCCCCTCCTCAACGCCGTGCTCTTTAAGCTAAAGTTTTTTTTTATTGTTTTATAAAGCAGAGTTGTAAGAAAGAGTTACAATTTAGCGTAAAGAGCTGGGCGTTGAGCAGAGGACAGTCCCTTTCACATACGGAATAATTTCTGTTCGTTTTAGGTTTTAATGTCGCTCCTTACTTTTAGTTAAAAAATTTGTTTTTTTATTTTATTTCTGAACGTTTTTGAATTAATGTAGGTTTGAATTTGGCTCACCGTAGATGAATAATTAAAACGAAAATTTTCATATTAATTTTACTTTTTTAAACTAATGATAACCTTATAATAAACCAAGTCTGATTTTTGTTCCAGTTGTTTAAGAATTACTCCTGAATCACGGGGGTTACTTAACTAGAACAATAACGTGTTTTAAAAGTTAAAAAAGAAACTTTAGCGTAAGAGCAAGCTATTGAGGAAAGGCAACCTTTCTCATATACGTAATGTTTTCTGTGGCTGTTAAGTTATAATGTTGCCTCTCACATTCAGTTGAAAAAACTTGCTTTTTATTTAATTACTGAAGGTTTTTTAAATAATGTAAGGAAATCCAGCTCCCCTCCATGGAAAATTCCCTTCCCTGACGAGAAATTATCTCCATGGAGAGATTCTCCTACGTAATTTAAATTAGCGATATTTGCGGAACTAATTTTGTAAGGCATAGTAACAAAACGGCCAAAGAGGTCGAAACTATTTTTATGAAAATGGTAGCCACAAGTTGAGCAATTCTCAAACCAAAATGAATGAAAGAAAATATCTTTAAAAGATATACGTTATAATTTATATTCGTTTTAAGCTTTAATGTTATTCCTTACTTTCAGTTGGAAAAAACTTGTTTTTTTTTTTCATTAAATAACGACCAATAGCCGAAGACATACATTATCTTTGGTTTATTATCACATAAAAATCATAGTTATGAAGTTTCTTAAGGTAAAATTAAATGCTAAGATTGGCCGGAAAATAACACAAACGAATTATTAAGCACTCCCTTCATGGAAATTTTCTTTCCCCCTGAGAAATTCTTCCATAGAAAGATCCTCCCACGTAACCCAATTCCTCCGACCCCCCACCAGACAAAATCCTCCCCTAAAAACGTCTGTATACTTACCAATAACCATTACTATATATAAACAATGGCAAAGTTCATAACTTGCAGCCCTTCCACTGGGGACTGTGGAAGATTAAATCGTCCTCAAAGTAATAATTTCTTAAATCATAGATATTAGATGTTTCGACTATGCTGAACAAAATTACTATCTCATCATTTTGATCCGGTGACTTTGGGAAAAAATGAGCATGGGAGGAGGCTTAGTTGCCCTGCAATTTTTTGGTCACTTATAAAAGTGCACTAGAACTTTTAATTTCCGTTTGAATGAACCCTCTCACGAAATTCTAGCACCACTGGGTCGATACGATGACCCCTGGGGAAAAAAAAACACACACACAAAAAAAAAATAAACACGCATCCGTGATCTTTCTTCTGGCAAAAAATACAAAATTCCACATTTGTGCAGATAGGAGCTTGAAACTTCTACAGATACGCTGAATATAATGGTGTGATTTTCATTAAAACTCAATGACTTTCAGGGGGTGTTTCCCCCGTTTTTCTATAATAGGGCAAATTTTCTCAGGCCCGTACCTTCTGACGGGTTGAACTAAACTTGATGAAACTTATATATTTAAAATCAACGTAAAATACCAATTCTTTTGATGTATCTATTTGTATCGAAATTCCATTTTTTAGAGTTTCGGTTACTATTGAGCCGGGTCACTCCTTACTTACAGTTCGTTACCACGAACTGTTTGATTTCACAGGCCACTGATGCACGGCTAGAAGGCATCCCCCCTAAAAAATGTGTTTTTAAGTTCTAGAGTGGGCCAAAAAATGAGAGGCATATGTCCTTCCCTCCCCCCTATCCTCCAAAATTGACACCAGTGATGTAGCATTGCTGGTTGAGCCAAAAATGGTTTTAGTGGCAAATTCACATTTTTCACAAATTTTAATTTTGGTGGTGTTCCGTATTAAAAGCTCCAATTTTGAGGGCGGGAGGATGGTCTCAACAACAAGCTAAAAAAAAGTCAATAATTCAAATTAAAAGTCAAAAATTCAAAAAGTCAAAACAAAGTTAAAAAGACAAAATTTCATCTGGTTGATATCTTATTTGTTTCGACTGTCAATGCTTACTATTAACTTAAATTGTCTTTTTAGTACTATGCTTAAGTTACCTTTATATATTATGTTTAATAATGGTTGATTTAATTATAATTAATTTAATTTAATTAATTATTTTACCCATGTTTCAAGTATATTTTAATAAACTATTTATGTTTAATTATGCTTAAATTTTCTTTAAATTAATATTCTGTAATGAATTATATTGACTCTAATAACTTATTATATATAGCTAAAGAATATTATACTATAAAATGTTATAGTGCTTGCATTTAGTGTATTTTTTAGTGTTCTTCAAAGGCTAGTATTTTGTTCAAGTTTAACGGCACTTTTATCTATAAGAAATCAAATTTTCCTTTAGTCCCACTTGAAAACTTGGTATGATGCCGTTTTTTGGAATGATTTCCTATGAAAATTTAGGATACAAAGGTTAACTCACTGGTTCCAGTTAGTTTAATCTCTGTGAAAGCACGCTTCTCTTTTTATTTTTGCAGACAATACAACTAGACTAGAGAATTAAATAAATGGCCAAAACTATGAACTGGAAACTCCAAAAAACGACAAGGCAAGGTCGTTTCTACAGTATAGCATCATAACCTTTTTTCTAAGCGAAAAGCGACTATTAACTGGATAATATATGGAATATCGCTATTGTTTTCTATTGTTCCAGAAAGATTCCCTCATTTATTAGCTTATTCAGGAATTATAAATAAAAAAACAAAATGAGAGTATATTTCTATCTACGCACTTTCCTAACTGCATTTGCAACATAGAAAGTGGGAGCAGTGAAGCCAGTACAATCAAAATAGTATTATGGCACGGTCCTTTGAAAAAATTGAAATTGTTAGATAGATAGATAGATAAGATAAGGGTTTATTCCAAAAACAACACAACGCAAAAAAAACAAATGACCTTCCATAAGCTAACGCTTGTTCGGAAGTAATTACCCTCTTAAAATTAACACTTATAATAACATAATAAAGAGAAAGAAGAGAAAAAAAGAGAAAAAGAAGAAAGAAAGAAAAAAAGAAGAAAAAAATGAAAATCCTACACTCACTCGGCTCCTGGTCGCAATAATCAAAAATCAATACTTCACATACTCCAAAACTTCCCGCCGCCATCTCGTAAATAATAAATAAACAGAACAAAAAAAAATAAAAATATATAGGAAAAACGGGAAAAACGGGTTCCAGGCAAACCTGAGAGTGACTCAACTATACCACCCATTAAACAAATTCATACAAATTCAAATTCATACCTATGGAGACAAAGGGTTTTAAGGTCCCGACGGAATTCACATAGATTTGCTGAACTTTTCAAAGAAACAGGCAAATTATTCCAGACAACTGGCCCCACATGACATATTGAAAATAGCGATCTAGTACTAGTAACTTGAGGTGTCCGTATATCTCTAGCATGACGAGTAGAATAATTGTGTACATCATCACCAGAAATAAATAAATTTGAAAAACACTTGGGAACTAAATTAGAAAAATACTTAAACATAAATAACCCATGGTAAAATTTTCCAAGACCTGACACAGGGATAATATTTAACTGAACATATTGGGATCTAACCGAGGTTCTCCGATTATCTCCGGACAACACTCGCAGTGCCATATTTTGTATCACACGTAACTGCTGCAAATGCACTGAAAATGTGCTAGACCATATACTCACGCAATATACTAAATACGGGTGAACTAACGAAAAATAAATCAATCTCAAAACAGAATCATGGAAAATATTTTTTAACTTTCTCATCATTCCAACATTTCTTGCAATCTTACTACTAATAAAAGAAACATGATTGTTATCATAAAGATTAGCAGATGGGATGTTTTAAGACACGGAATTAAACTAATGATCTAGCTAAACCACAAAAAGCATAGTCTATTTATAGCCAGCCGTATTATATATCATCCTAGGTAGAGATAACAAGTATCCCGAACAATAAATTAGGAATTAAATGACTTTAAAGAAGTAATAGAGTAGAAAATATTACTTCACCTAAGAAAAAATAGTAAAAATTGTCCCTTTTAATTACTTGCAGAAAAGCAAGCAAGGTAAAATTAAATCTAAAGATTAAGTCTAAAGATTAATTATAAGGATTAATTAAAACTAAAGATTAAGTCTAAAGACTAAAGATTAAGTCTAAAGATTAAAAAAAAAATTAAGTCTAAAGATTTTACATCCTGTAGACCCTACTCCATAATCTTTGCAAATTGCCAAATGTTTACAGATTGGTTTTGTAGTGAAAAACAGGGGGGGGGGGGGAGTTTGTTTAACATTAGGTGGCCAAATGGCCCATGACTTTTAGGGATCGTTACCTCTGTTGTTAAGAACTACTAATCAATTGGGAGGAGAAGGGTTAAATGGGGGTGAAAAAAAAACGTTTAGCTCTTGCCCATTTGAAATTTACAGCTGGAAGTCCTTATGCCAAGAACAACCTAATATACGAACAAAATTGTTTAGGGGCACGGCTCTCTTCAAAATGATGCTCCAAAAAGGACCAGAAAACTTTTTTATCCATCTGGTTTTAAGCTTATATCCTTAAGGCCTTGGGCTAAGGGGACCTGAATGGAGAAGGGAAAAAAAGAGAAAAATATTGCTACCATCGAAAACGGGTTCTAACTAAGGACCGAAGAGGGCCATGCACCTTTTTTTTGAAATGACTTGCAACTTTAAAATGAAATTCTCTGAGCCTAGGGAACCCTAACGTACTAAAACAATTGTAGTTTGGAGGGTTGCGTTCCCGAAAACTGGGTTCCAAAAGATATTTTTTTTGTATCTGTTTCAAACTTATTATCGTAGTATTTAATTCATTTGGACGTCGGGACGCTCATGCACGAAAAAACTAGATGAAACTAAATTCGGGTCTCCCAAAAATAGGGCCAGAAAAAGGGCCAAAATTCTTCTTTTAGGTAGGACACGCGCCCCAAATTAATGGGCCTGAATACAGCATAACAAACATTTTTTTTAAATCCAATTGACTTGAAACTCTAAGGAATCGCTAGCTGGTATAAGGAGGGCAAATATTTTTTATTGGGGAATTGAAGGGTCTTAGGAGGCCCGGAAACGGGTCAAAGATATTTTTATCCTTGTCCAGTTAGAAACACAGGGGTAAATTCTTGAGCCAAGGAGACCTTAGATCTTAGACCTTAGATCCACCTGTGCCTCGTGAGGCACTCAGGGCATCAAGGAGGAGCCGCCAATCTTCCCTCATGTTTGCTGGTGCAGTTATGTCCTCCCATTCTGGTAGAACGGAGGTGTGCAGGTTTCGTAGATCTTTTGGTAGGTCTAGCGCAGTGTGTTTCTGGGTCTTCCCCGGCTGCGAGTTACTGGTGGTTGACAGTGTGAAGCGGCTTTGGGGAGTCTATGGTCATCCATACGTAGGACGTGGCCCAAATATCTACACCTTCTAACTCTGATGATGTCGGTTATTAGAGGTGGCTGCGTCCTTTCACGGATGGACTCGTTTGTCACCTTCTGTGACCAATGGATATTCAATATTCTACGAAGACACGAGTTTTCAAAAGCCAGGACTCTTCTCTCTTGTTCTTGATTCAGGTGCCATTTAACTGCTGCGTGGAGTAGTATTTGCATAACATTGCTGTTGAAAAGGCGTAGCTTTAGGCGCAGAGAAAATATCTCTGAAAATATCTGGATATGAAAATCTCCATACTTGACGTAGTTTGTTGAAGGTGCCATTTGCCTGTGCTATTCTTGTGAGTATCTTTTTCACTATCGAACCATTGTTCTCAATGATACTTCCCAGATATTTGAACTGGACAACTTGCTCAACATTTTGTTTGCCACATTTAATGGACAGAGGAGAGTCACTATTCACCATGCATTTGGTTTTCTCACCATTCACACGTAGGCCAAGATGGTTTGCCTTTACCGTGACCTCGTCAAGTAATTTTTAAAGGTGGTTTTTTCTCGACTCAAACACTGTTAACTCGTCTGCAAAGTCAATACCATTGACCTGGACTTCAGGGCTTAATCTGATGCCTTATGTCCCTGTGTTCCGCAGGATGTAATCAACAATTATTAGAAAAAGTAATGGTGATAGAAAAGATCCCTGTTTTACTACTGACAAAATCTGGAAGAAACGAGTTTGAACCTCTGGTGTCTTGAAGCAACATTCATTATCCTCATACATGGCGGTAATAATCGTCGCTATTTTGTCAGGGATTCCATAGTGGATGAGAATTTTCCATAGGCTTTCACGATCTACGGAACCGAAGGCTTTTTAAAAATCCATAATGATCATATAAATCTTCAAACGCCACTCCCTACTTTCTTCAGTAAGAAGTCTAAGCGTGAATATAAGGTCTGCACATGAGCAATTTGGCTGGAATCCATACTGTTCGTCTCGGAGGTGATGATCAAGCTGTGTTCAGACCCTCTGTAGTATAATGTGTGAGACGATCTTCCCAGGTATTGAAAGTAACTTTATACCCCGCCAGTTGCCCAGCTCGGTAGCGTCTCCTTGTTTTAATATCCTGATGAGATGCTGCCAAAAAGCGAATCAATGGGCATCGTCACAGTGTTCTTTTAATCACTTTGAATTGTTAAGCTTTTAATTGCAAGCATCGCAATATAATTTTTAAGAGCTCTCTCGTCCACACGGAATTTTTCACTAAATTGTAAGTTTTTAAATTTTTATGTAAATTTTTATTCTTATAGCTATAATTTTCAAAGCATAAAACATTTCTCATGGAAAATCCTTCTGTATGTTTCTAAGGAAACTTGTTGGACAATTAAGAAAATGTTTAGTAAGGAGAGATGGTGCCTTTTTCATCAGGGGGCTGGGGTGACTTCAAACCGTTATGCTAATACCTAGAAAATGCTAAGCATCGAAATTCCACACGAAATATTTTAAAAACGATATAAGAGTCTCATACTTACAAAAAAAAAGAACACGACAAGCATTCTATAGTGGACTTTCACTCGTAATTCAGATTTCAAGAGGTACATATAGAGAGGCACATTTTCAGAGGCATACTTAAATCATAAGTGATAGAGGAGTTCAACTATGATCGGTTTAAGAAATGTTACGTGATTTCGGATCAAAGGAAAATGTGAGACAAATGACTGAGCTGTGAAGCTCCCTTTTAGCCCAATTTTTAGTCATACTAACTAGCTGCCTAGCTCTGAGTTCATCAAAAATCTCTTAAACATTAAGAAGAATAAAATATCCTTTTAAAACAATAGGCTATATCAAGAACATAAATTAAAAAAAAATCTGATCTTTAGGGAATATATTAGAAGATATCACCAAGGTCAAGGGGGAGGGGATGTCAAAGTTACGCTAATATACTTCTTAGCCTTTGTAAAGGTAAGGTAGCCTCTGAAGAACTTCAATATTTCTGGAAAATTTACTTACTATTCTCTGTGTTATACAACTAAGTAGAGAAAAAAAGTTCTATAAAATAGAAATTAATACTAGAAATCTATTCATCTCTACCTTATAGAGCAGAAAGTGTTCAGATACAAAGCCTGGGCTAAAATGCTTGCTAAACAGGACGAGGAAATTTGTAGAAGAGCTTTAAAGAAACTATTTTCATTTCAAGACGACACCCCACCAGTAATTCTGACTTCACAAACCCCTTACACTCTTGCCACGCCTTTACCTACATGATGATTTATGAAGATAAAACACAGTAAACAAATCTCATCATTTTCTGCTTTGTTACTGATCCTTTCCCGCCCAAAATCTATTTGTTGCTTTGCTTCCTAAATCTCGGTTTCTAGATTCTAATTTCCGCCTGAAGCGTCAGTCGATCATTACTCTTCTTAGCTCCCTCAATCAAAACTAATGGAGTAATTTTCTGTTTTACAGCCGGAGAAAGCCAGCAAAATTGCATTCCCATCAACTATTTCCCAAAAGAAGAATATAGCCCTGATCCAAACGACTCAACAATGGCCATCCCCTGTAAGTAGATTTCCAAAACAAAGAGTTTTGTAATTATTTACTGATTTACCTCCAGTAGAAAGCTTGATTGGGTATGACTGTTTAAAGTAATATCAATATATTGAGAGCTGAACCATAAAGATTAATACAAATATCATCTAGATAAGCAGGGATATTTCTTAGACAACACTGTCTTTCCATTTACAGTTAACTTCAATGAAAATATTGGGGAACGGATAGAACGGAAAACGGCTGACAAAAAAACAAATTACTGTGCAATACTATGTTGAACTTTGTTTACAAGTTGCTTTTCTTTCGTTTTTGTTTTGATTCATTTATAGCATTACTTTTTTTCTTGTTTTTTATATGTCTATTTAAGCTAGAATTTTAGGACGTGTTCTCTTTTTTTCCTTGCTTAAGGCTTCCAGATGTAAAGCCAAAATATTCAGACTTTCATTGTAGTTTATGCGATTTTGTTTTACTTTATTGGAATACTATATTACTTCATTTAAATGTCAGTTGTTTTTTCTATTACGCTTGCTTGTTTTTTTCTTATTTTAAGCGAGTTCGTTTTAGTTGTTTTTTTTCTTTCCTTTTTTTTTCATTGATGAAGGCTTTTGGACGTAAAGCTGTAATTTTTAGACCTTTATCGTCTTTTGTACAGTTTTTTTCACTGTCTTGTTAGAGTTTTTACCCATTTTCAGTTCATTTTCACTGTAAATAAGTAAGACAAAGAGTCTGCATAATAAAAGAGACCAAATTCCTGGCTTCACCCCCTTAAAGGGCTTAAGTAGAATCGGTATCTGAAACTCAAATTCACTCAAATTAAAATTCACTTTATTTTTCCCTTAATATTCTTGTTAACAACAAAAATAACAGCGGAAGTCAAACAATTTAAAAACACTTACAAAATTAAATTATTCAAACTTGATTTATTTACAATTTTTCTGGGTCACCATTGTAGTTACGAAGTGTGGACCAAATGACTTTAGGTAGTACTCGGATGAGTGGATCGGCGGTCGTTCCAGCTTTGCTGCGTTTTTCGTTATTTCTCTGAGCCTCGTAGAATGTTGAGTTTGGCGCGCCTCAAAATCCGGAAGTAGATCGCTGTGTGTTTCAGAGTCGAGGATTTTTCGTCCAAAGTCCATGACCAGTGTGTGCCTTCTCTCTTTGAGGGACTCCAACTTCAGAACTTTGAGGCTCATCTCATAGTCAACGTAACTACTCCCCAGTATTATTTTGCAGGCCCTTTTCTGCAATCCTTCAATTTTGTCGCTTTAATCTATGGTCAGTGTGCTGTGCCACACTGGGCAGACATATTCAGTGAGCGGTCTAATGTAGCATTTGTAGCATACAACCATGATCTCAGTTTCCATCCCAAAGCGGCGAAGATAGGCAAAAGATCTTAGGAGGAAGGCGGTCTCCGAGACGATTGACGATACGTGGGTATCGTTCCATTTCAGATCGGCATCCAAGTGGACACCCAGGATCTTCACCGTTTTTACAGCCTTCGGCCCACTGCATGGCGGGTCTGGAACTGGCCGTTTAAGGAAATTAACCCTAAATAGGACTATTTATTCCTGGCTGAGTGTATGTTTCATTTGGTTTGCTTCATCCTGGATTTTTCGCATTACTGTTAGGATTGGGTCTGGCTGTATTCTCTGTGAGAGAAGTCTGAGGAGGAGGCTGGAGAGATCGTCAGCGAATTTGTAGCGTTCCATAATTTCGCGCAAAAGTTTGTTGATCACAATAAGTAAGGCTAAATGGCCTAACTTCGACCCTTGTGCTGCACCGCAGGTCAGCTCCCAGATGTTTGACGTTTCGCCACTGGGAAGTTGTACTTTCTGTTTGTGGTTCGTCAGGAAACTGCCAACCATTCGCAAGACAATTTGTCTTGCTCCAAGGTAAGTTGCCTCGTCGATAACAACTGAGTGGTCGAGTAAGTCGAACGCTTTCACGAAGTCCGCGATGATGCAGTCAATATAAGCACCGTCAATCTCCAGATGCTCCAGGATGTCTCTGATGAGGCGGATCAGGTAATGCACAGTACTATGACCTGGACGAAAGTCGTACTGCCGAGGATCAAGATTTTCACTAATATCTTCGAAAAGCCATTTGAAGACAATTCCTTCCAAGACTTTTGAGAAAATAGATGTCTTTGAGATGGGTCTTAAGTCATTTGCAGATTCGACGGATGATTTTTTCGGTATAAGAATGACCACAGCAGTTTTGAATCGTGTCGGGAAGGTGCCCTCACTCAGGCATTGGTTTACTGTGGCAGTAAACGGTACCGCAAGCTCGTTGCTGCGTGCTTTGATCAGTTTGATCAGCAGTTCTCCAGGAAATGAGGCCTTGGATGCGTCCAGTTTTAAGAAAGCGGTCTGGATGGTTTCCGCTTCAATGACAGGGATTTCAGTAATGCTTGGAAGGTCGGGAAGTGATGTAAGACCAGGGTACTTTGTACAGATTGTAGCAAAGTGGTCGTTAATCGCGTTAGCGGTAAGTTTCTCCCCTTTTTCGTTTCTTAGTTCAACGTTTTTCTGCTTTCGGGCAAGAATGTTCTGAACCGTGCTATGAAACTTTTTAGAATCGGAAGATATAAGCTTCTGTACAGTCAAGCGGCCGTGCTGCTTCCTTGCATACTTTATCTTTCTCACCATTATATTTCGCAACTTGTTGGACTCTGCTCTGTTAGAGTTGTACAAGTTATCCCGCCTTAGGATAAGCTCTTTTATATCTGGCGTGATCCAGGGTTTCGTTTGATTTCCTACTACCCGTTTCTTTTCTGGAAAATGCTCTTCGAACATTTTCTGAAGTTGGTCGCAGAAGGCATTTGTCATGTCTTCAGCGGACGGTAGTCTGTAAATAGGGGTCCAGTTCTGCAATGTTAGCTTTCCCTTGAAGGCGGGGATTTGTTCATCCCTGATCGGTCGATAGGTTACTGTTTGTTTAATTACCTTTCACCGTGACGAATGCGTCGGTCTCCAGGTCACGATTAGGTGATCACTTAAGCCGATGCTTGCTGTGATTTCTGGCTCGTTGTAGTACTGTTCGAGGTTAGTGAAGACCATGTCAAGTAGGTTACTGCCGCGGGTTGGAGACTTCACCATTTGTTTCAGTGATAGGCTGGACTCTATCCAGGAAGGCTTAATATCATTGAAGTCTCCGCATATCACAATACCGGCAAAGGGATATTTACTCCGGAAGTGGTCGACGGAGTATTGTAGGTAGTTGACTAGAGTGTTCCGGAATGGGGCTTTGGGTGGGTAGTAGACGACTCCAAAGATTAGGGATGGCACTCCCCTTTGTAGGAAGCGCGGTCTTACCCAGACCCATAGCGCTTCGAGTTCTGGGGATTTGGGTATTGGAGGATCGAGTATTCGGCTGGGCGTATCGTTTCGGCAGATAAGACCAACTCCTCCACCGTGGCTGATTTCTTCTTTTTGTTCGTCTGCTGACTTCCGAGGTAATATGTATGCATTGTAGCCATCGAGGCTGAGTATACTGCTATTTTTAAGCCAAGTTTCGATAAGACAGGCCACATTGATCTGTTTTACCTCGCATTAAGATGTCCAGTTCCTCAATTTTGTTTGTTATTGACCGGACGTTCGACAGCAATATAGAGGGAAATTCTGGATTCCGCTTTAATCTTGATTTCCTTTTTACAGGATCAGAGGTTTGGGTCCTTACCGCGTGACAGTTACTTGTCTGTGCCGGCGGAGGGACTTTCTTGTAATACGTCATCCAGGACTGATGTTCATTATCACTTGGTAGGTATGAAGGAGCGTTTGCTGTTTGTGGTAGAGTTGAAGTTAGACTTGGAGGTGGTGGGTTCAGGCGGTAAAGGTCGAGTATGGATCGTTGTAGCAGGTCGTGTTTTTCAGTTCCTACACCAGCGTTTCTAGCAGAGTGGTGGGAGATACGGTAGGTCGGTAAGTATGGGTGTGATTTGTTCTGGAAGTCCTTTGCTCTTGGTAAATACGATTTGGATGGTTGTGATTGGGTTTTGTGTTTTTCGTACCACTCGTTCTTCCCTCTCCTGGTCCTCCTCTCTTCTGGTTGACGGTTGAGGGTCTTAAGCAGATCCATGGTTTTGATGATTCTGGTTGGTGGTTGGTGTTTGCTATGCAAGAGAACCGCCTGCTGTAGAAAACGCGAGTCCGGAAGTGATTGTAGTTGTTGACTGTCGGTGGGTGATGATTCGGGTGCATATAGTTTTTGAACTTGTTTTTTCCGTGTCCGTTCTCGTTTTCTGATGGTTTAGTGCTGGTTTGATTGGGTGAAAGTAGTTGCATCGTTGTCCTTTGGTGCAACGCCCGTCCGCAAATCTCTTACATTTTTCAGGATGCAGTTTTTTGCATTTTGCTGACTTGGCGTTTTGGCAACCATCTTGAGCGGAGTGATGTTCACAAACTGGAGGAGTCTCAATGACACTGGTTGCCCCATCTGCAGTGACCTTTTTTAAAATAAATGCACTCAGTTTGCGTATTTTGGAATATTTTGACGGGTTGACTGAGTACAATGACTGATCTGTCTTGTTCTGCTCCCCTCGTGCCTTCTTCAATGTCAGGATTTCTGAGTGGAACTTGGCCTGAGTTGCTGGGTTCTTCTGCTGCTGGTGCTCCTGGAGTCGGACTGACTAATCGCAGGACATTTCAGACAATAATAGTCTCATGAGGATCAGTCATCGTACTCGAATTCTTCTTTTCAGGCTGGACCAAAGATCGGTTTTCAAGTTGCAATTGATTTTTCTTTAGAAGCATTTCTGTCATTTCAAGTATTTGTTGCTTGTATACTGTGTTGGAAGCAGAAAGCTGCGCAATCAGCGCCCTTTGATCGAGATTGGTCTGATTCTGCTGCTCAATTCTTTCTGTAAGAGCGTTAATCATTGCAAATTCCAGAGAGTCTTCTGGGTTACGAACGGAGGTATCAACATTAAGACTAGAGCAGTTGAAGCTTGCTATGACCGGGACACCGTTTTTGAAAGGCGGTTCCGCAAGTTGAGTATCGAACTTTGGTGGGTGGTGAATGACGGACGATAAGAGACGGTTTTCGTCCGCTAAAGCCGGTTTCCTTGAACGGGCCTGTAGAACCTCGTAAGGCGTTGTTCCTGCGTCATTCCACAACATCGAACTTGCTGCCAGAGGGGAGGTTCTTGGACAGTCAAACGTGTTAGAGTGGGCGAGGTAAGCGTTTTCAGTTTCCCTTCTGTCGCTTTCCACGAACGGGGTCGACGGCCGTAGCATTTCTCCCTCCCAGAAACGGGAAAAACTCGAATCAAAATTTGAATCACTGACAGGAAAGACATGTATCGTCTGAGTTGCTTTTGTTAATTTCGTGTGCTGCCGTCTATCAAGTCCGTGAAGGTCAAGTGCTATGATTAAATTTTCCTCAGTAGATGGTACTAGCATCGCCTTGGAGAGAGAGCACCTCGTTACTGCTGTGCTAGTTTCGAATTTTTCGGACTGCTTTTCTCTTCCATTTTCAAATGCTGAACAATTTGAGAAAGTAGTTTCCTTAGTTTGAGTTTTTACGCCGGATGTGGGTTGACGCGGGTTTTCAGAATTTAAATTGTCCATTACTGCATCAATAGCGGTGGATATAATTGATTGGCATGTAGGTTGCGTCGCTGCTTTCTTCATACTCCTGGTTTTCCGCACTTCCTTCTTCATAGCAGGAGTTACTCCTTCTGGTTCACCTTTCGGGAGACAAGCAACACAAGTCCATTTAGGATCCAGAATATAACTCTTTGTGAGTCTAGTTCCTGCACAATACGCGTGAGTCCATTCCTTACATTTGCTACATTCCACGGAGTTTGAGGTCACATGTTTGTGGCAAGACACACATAGCCACTTAGGTTTGACTCCTGTTTTCTTCTGGGTAGACTTCGCTGTTGCTGCTTTCGTCATTAAGAGTCAGGTTACTTATGGTCAGCAATGTACGGGGAGGGGGGTTTGGCTATGCACCAGATTCGCGCCAGATCCAAGAGGGGGGCTGTCTTGGTCTTTTGATGCACCAATGCCACCTTATTTTTGAAAACAGTGCACAATCGTGGAGCTTATAGAAAGATCTATCACAAAACGCATTGACCTATTGGTCGAACGCGTTCAAACCCCCTAACAACACCAGGAGCATGGGAAACATCAGGACAAGAGATCACCAGGAGCAAGGGAAGCGTCGAGACCTGCTCACCTGTTCCCTGCAATTTAAGGCTAATTAACCGGCAGGTACCAATACGGCGCTTCCGGCAGGTTCTCTCCCCTCTTTTGCTTGGTCCCAAGCAATCCACGCAGTCAACAGGACTTCACTTATTCAGAAGAAACATATACACAGGTGGCAACAAAGATAGTGCTATATGAAGATAGCACAATAGATGGCGTGCCAATCTATATGAAAAAAGATGACGCTGGTGAGAATAACCAGAGAGAAAGACCTATACTAAGAATTATAGAAGGTCCCTCAAAAACTACTCAACTAAAAATCTATAATTAGAATTTACAAATCAATATGGAAATAACCTCAAAGTAATGCAGAAGCTTTATCCCATTAAGGGCAGAGATGCAAAGTAATGAAAAAATGACCTGTTTTAATATTTTTAACTTTTAGCTACTATGCGCTGCGGTTCGCTCTTTACTATGTTGTAGCTAATGCTTCAACCATGAGAAATAGTTCATTGCAAATTCTTCTCAGAAACTAGTTAACATTAAAATATGTAAAATCTAATAGAAGGTAGGATTTTTAAAAACCTATTAAATATAAGCAATAGCTTATAATTGAGCGATTAAACATAAATCTACGACGGTGGGGTAGCCTGCTAATGTTTCGGTAGCTTATTGATGAGCAGACGATTTATGAAACTTACTAAGGGGGCTGGGAGGGGAGTGTATGGGAGGGTTTCTTGCAAACCTCCAGTTAGGGGTTCTGGAACATAACTACTACAATGATACCTGTTTTCTACTCCAGATTTCCACTTAAGAAGTGGCACCATAAGTTTTTTTTTAGTGCTATATCCCACTTACGAATTTAAAATAAAAAAAAACACGTATATAAGAGCAATAGCTTTCAAATGAGTCATTAAACATCACTTTTATAAGTTCTGCTAGCCCATATCCCCACACTGTAAAAAAATTGTTTGAGATTCAACAAAAATTGTTTGTAATGTTTATCAACAACAAAATTGGAATTTCGACAGCTGAAATTGAATATTGGACACCATCTTGGAATTCCATGGTCATTATGGAATTTTCAATTTATTGAAAAACAAAAATGTTGAATTCCCATTCCCGAATTGAATTCCCCATTTGTTGACAAAACGAAATTTTGGATTTTTCCATCTTGTTTACTGGATTTCCCGTTCTCATACTGGATTTCCATCACTAGCGTTGTTCAATTTCCTAGGTCTACAGTCTAATATCTATTTTTCAGGATTCAGTTTCCCTTTCTTCTTTCTGAAGCTTCAATAAATCCCAAAAAAATAATCTCATTTATTTTACAAGAACAGAAAACTACAACCAACAATTTCTCCCAGAATATGACACCTCTTAACGGCTGTATTTTTTCATGGTGGAAATCAGTAAATCCATGGCGTAATAGCAGGCAGACAAAAGACACTTCAGTAAGAAATATCTTCCAATCAGGAAAACAGTGACACACGGACCTGAAATGAAGATGAAATCAGTTTGAGGCACAAATAAAAGAAAAACTTCCCCCTTTTTTCTACCTCCAGAGCTGAACGGTTGCAATAATAATGCCTCGAATCCTGTCTCTTCGGAATACCTTGGACTTACTCATCAAATCTCATGAAATCTCTTGTTCACCGTCTCATCAAATCTGTGTGTTATAAAATTGAAACTTTCCAAAGTAGATCTTCTGCTTAGATGAAGTACAACAGAATTGTTTTGCTGAATCCAAATTTACTTTGCTGAATCCAAATTTATAAGGTTTTAAAAATATGCAAATACATTTCATAAATTTTGAAGAGAAAAAAAATATTTATGTAGCTCAAAATTCTACTCAAATAACAGGAATTGCATTTTCGGAACTAAACCTTGAGTAAAAAGAAACTGATAACTGAAAATTAAGGTAAAATGTTGTTTGGTCAAAATTTCAATAAGTATAGACTTGTCATGTAGGCAAATTTAAGGACCATCTAGAGGGAGAAGGAGTGGAGGTAGGTACTTCAAAATTCCTTCCCAGGACATACTTTGGTACCTATGTACTATCTGGAACACACCGCTATATTATATAGGGAAGATGCGGGTTTCTTTCGAAACGGGTTTCTTTCAATAGAGAAATGGGCTGTAAAGAGTGGTTTGTTATTGGGATTACAATATTTAAACTATTATTTTTTGGGGTTTAGCGGGAAAAGGCACCTAGGTTTGGTTAGGTATTTAATATATGCTCTGCTTTAACACAGGTTCTTTCAACAGAGAATTGGATTGCAAACAGTGGTTGCTAACTGTGTTTACAATATTTAAACTTTAGTTTTTTGGGGTTTAGGGAAAAAAAAAGGTACCTAGGTTAGGTTGGGTATTTACTATATGCTATGCTTTACCCCCCGCCCCTCTAATGTACAAATATATAACCCAAATTTTGTTTCTAAACTATTATATTTTTATCCTATTTTGTTTTATTTCATTAGCATTAATCAAACTTCACTTCTTGCATGGTTTACAGCTAATAGAACAGTACCGTAGAATTTTACCAAACTTTTTTTTATTGACAAAAATAAACTATCTTAAAATTTTGGGAAACATTGGGAAACACAAGTTATCAATATTAATAAACTAAACTGAATACTTACCATCACAATCAGACTGTCTATTCTCTCTGATCTCTCTGAATAAGAATGTCTTCTCTCTCTGCAATGAATGCCCCCTAGGCAAAATCGTCGCTTCGTCGTTTAAAGGTCTTAACACTAAATCTACTTCTGCATTATACGTTTGTAGATAGTTGAAGGAGATGATTTTTTTTGTCAAATTGATCTCAAATTATAACATTCGAAAACAAAATAAGAGACAAATTAGGTCTTGGGAGGATGTTTAGTTGCCCTCCAATCTTTACGGTCCCTTAAAAAGGACACTAGAACAAAAAAAAAACAAATAGAAACGCATCCGTGATCAGTCTTCTGGCAAAAACATACAATTCCACATTTGACCAGATAGGAGATCATAACCCCCACAATAACATTTTCTGATACGCTGAATCTGAAGGTCTGATTTACATTAAGATTTATTGACTTTTTGGTGGGGTGTTTATCCCTTTCTAGAAAATCCGGCTCCCTGTTTTCAAAATCTCTTAATCTATCGAAATCCCTTTTTCTTCTGAGGCTTGGAGCCTTTGGTGAGTAGATATTAAACTGAATGAAATTATGTATTTGTAATCTGCATAAAAACACAATTCTTATCAATTATTATCAAAATGCCATTTTTGAGTTTCGGTTACAATTTAACTGAGTCGCTCCTTAATTACAGTTTAACACTATGAACTGTTTGATAAAACTTATTGGGCAAACGTCTTATTTTTTAAATAATCCTGTAGTAAACCGGAGTTTTTGAAGCACGATTCATGCTATTAAAGTGTAGTATTTCTGAGTCCAGTTGAAATATGGACAATTTTAGAAAATTCTCTTTTTTGGGGATGCTTTTGGTTCCTTTACATCTACGTAAAGGACTAAAATACCCTTACAGGCGTCTTCTTTTCTTCAAACTTATTCAATTGGCAAAAAAAACCTGTCTTCCTAGTTTAGTAACTAAAATAAATAATAACCTCACTCATCCATTGAATCAAATTGAATTCAGAAAGCAATATATTTCCACCGTTAGTACTGTTAAGATTAGGGTAGTATCTTAAGAAATTTTCTACCTACAGAAACCCACAAAAAATGTATTTAAGAAAAGCGATTGAAAAAGTTAAAATATAATTTTTGTACATAAATTTCTGAGCGTTCATTTTGCAGACAAGAAAGCTCAACTTATTTAAAAGTAAAAATATATTTCCTTATTTTTATAATTATCTTTTTCTACTCAAAATTCAATGAACATTCTCTTTTTTCTGCTATAATTCAAATATTTGAATTGAACTAATACTGAACATATTACTTTCAATGGTCCTATGGTCAAATTTAAAATGATATTCAAGAATCTTCAAACTACTCTTGAAGTTCAAACCGTGTTTATTGATATAACCTATTTACGGTGAAACCCTTTGAGAAATAGCACAAAAAGTGCCATTTTAGTGCCATATGGCTCTTGCAGATGGCAAAGTTTATAAAAAGCACATAGATATGAGAAATAGCTTTTGAATGAGCCATTAAGAATCTCTCTATGATGTTGTGGTAGCCCGCTGGACCTGTTGAAAAAAAGAAAAAAAAAACAACAAAAAAACTGGAGACAGATCAGTGCTACCGATGCAAAAAAGTTATTTTCCTTGTTGTTCATGGAGGGGGACTGTAACTTTCCTGTACAAGGTTTTGATCATTTTGATTCCAATGGTACACTTTTAATTTTGATCTGACGCCATTTTCGAGGGGATTGAGGTTTTTTCGAAATCACCATAAATTTCTTTTCCCAATAAACTTTTCCTTTTAAGACGAACCGAAATAATAGTTAACATTCCTGAATCAGTGTCAGATGGGAATTTTTTTTTATCACTGGGCAGTTTTTTTTCAAAACCTGTTTTTTCACTTTTGGTTACTATAGGCTGTGGTTCGCTCTTTACTAGGTTGCAGCTGTCGCTGCAACCATGATACCTTGCCGGGACATGCTTTAAAAAATGAGCCTAGAAAATGATTGAAAAAAAAAAACATCAGCGGATACCGATGCCGATATTCTCGATACGATACATGCGATACCAATACGACCGATACCGCTGCGCGCGATATCGATACCACATACAGCCCTTCCCCAGGTACTATGGAGGGCCATATCATCATCAAAACCATATATATTGGACCTTTGAACTACGTTAAACAAAATGGCTATCTTAAAATTTTTATAGGACTAGTTGGGGGGAGGGGGCCTGTAGGGAGGGGGGGCGATATTTGCCCTCCAATCTTTCTGGTCACTTAAAAAGAGAACTTACCAATTTAATTCCATTTCGAATGAGCTATTACACACCTCTCTATGATGCTCTGGCCACCCCCTAGCCCTGCTAGAAAAAAAAGAAAAAAAAGGGAGACAGATCAGTGCTACCCATGCAAAAAAGTCATTTTCCTTGGTTTTAAAGGTGGGGGACTGTAATTATTCTACATAAAATTTTAGACCATGCTGATTCCAATGGTGAACCTTTTATTTCGATTTGACACCATTTTCAAGGAGTTTCAGGCTCTTTTTCGAAATGACCCTAAATTTCTTTTCGCAATAAACTTTTACTTTTAAGATCTACCGAAACAATAGTTATCATTCATGATTCAGTGTAAGATGGCAATTTTTTCTCACCAGACAGTTTTTTTAGAACACGTTCTTCAACTTTTGAATGGGCTGTGGTTCGCTCTTTACTAGGTTGCAACTGCCGCTGCAACCATGATAATGCTCTTTAGCCTACCTTTCAAAGAAAACTTTTTATGAGAGTTGTTTATAGCAATGAGCGAATTTAGAAAATAAAACGGACAAAATAACTATATACTATTTATGTAGTTTTATAATTATAATTTATTTATATAATAAATAAATTTTATAATTTTTAAAATATAAAGATCAGCAAAGATAGTGCATATTTTAAAAATTATTCCGTATATGAAAAGGGCGGTCCCCTCCTCAACGCCTCGCTCTTTATGCTAAAGTTTGACTCTTTTTCACAGCTCTATTTTTTTAACAATAAAAAACTATAGCGTAAAGAGCAGGGCGTTGTGGAGTGGACAGCCTCTTTCATATACGGAATAATTTCTGTCCGTTTTAAATTTTGATGTCGCTCCTTACTTTCAGTTAGAAAAACTTGTTTTTTTATTTAATTTTTGAAGGTTTTGGAATTAATGCAGCTTTGATTTTGGCTCACCGTACATGAATAATTAAAATGAAATTTTTATATTAATTTTACTTTTTTTTGGCTAAATGGCTTTCTCGAAATTTTGATATGACGTAACTTACGAAATAACTTAAGTAACGAACTTCTATATTCGTATATTCTTATTACGTAAATGAGGGGTTCTTCGCCTAGTCAATACCTTGCTCTTGAAACTAGAAGTTCGAATTTTGTTCCAATTCTTTAAGAATGACCCCTGAATCACAACGTCCGTTGATTTAGAATAGATAGCTTTTTTGAAAGTACTAAACAAACTTTACCGTAAAGAGCGAGTTATTGACTAGGGGGAGAACCCCTCATATACGTAATAATTTCTTTTCGATTTAAGGTTTAACGTTGCTCCTTACTTCCAGTTGAAAAAAACTTTTTTTTATTTGATTTCTGATCGTTTTTTTTAGATAATGCTGGGAAATCCGGCACCCTCTCATAGAAATGTCCCTTTCCCCATGAAAATATCCTCCATGGAAAGATCCTTCAACTTAGCCCTTTCTTCCGACAACCCTTCCCACCAGAAAAAAATCCTTCTTGAAAACGTCTGCTTACTTCCAAATAACAAATACTATATGTAAACAATGGGCAAAGTTCATAGCTTGCAGCCCTTCCCCCTGGGACTCTGGGGATTAAGTCATCCTCAAAGACATTTTTATTGGGGGTTTGACTATGTTTAACAAAATGGCTATCTCAAAATTATGATCGGGTGACTTTGGGAAAAAATGAGCGTGGGAGGGGGCCTAGTTGCCTCCAATTTTTTTAGTCACTTAAAAAGAGCACTAAAACTTTTAGTTTCCGTTCAAATGAGCCCTCTCGCGATATTTTATGACCACTGGATCGATACGATCATCCCTGGGGAAAAAAGAAACAAATAAACACGGATTTGTGATCTTTCTTCTGGCAAAAAAAAAAAATGCAAAATTCTACGTTTTTGCAGATATGAGCTTGAAACCTCTACAGTAGGATTCTCTGATACACTGAATATGAAAGTTTGATTTTCATTAAGATTCTATCCCTCTTAGGAGGAGTTTTCCCCTTTTTTGAAAATAAGGTAAAGTTTTCAGGCTCGTAACTTTTGATGGGTAGTACTAAATTAACATGAATATTTGAAATCAGCATAAAAAACGAATTCTTTTGATGTGTTAACTAGTATGAAAATTCCTTTTTTATAGTTTGGTTACTATTGACCGGGTCACCGTTCGTTACCACGAACTGTTTGATATTATAAGTGCGAGACTTCAAATGAGTCGTAGGCTATACAAATGGAAGTGCATAATCTCAAAAGAAATTTCCGTAAATTCTCAATATTTGACAATTAGTCTTGTCTGCTGGAATTAAATTAAAGTTTTGGTTTACTTTTTGTAAATTCTTCATCCAGCCATTCATTATACTGAACAAAATACAAAGAGGATAAAACTTGAGCGAGAAACCTTATATTGAAAAGATTAGCATTCAACTAGTGTTATCAATGTTTCTTTTAGAGAGAAAAAAGATGAAAGAAAGAGAGAGAGAGAAAGAGAAGCGGAGACTACTGCTGTTTCTAAAGAGGAGGAGCATCCTCTGCTGAGAACGCAGAGGATGCAGTGACACGTCGTGTCTCCGTAATATAGCTGTCGCCTCAGGTCGTTTTTAAGTCCGAGTTACTACATATTCCGCTCGAGAAATATTAACATGTAGCTATCAAAATGATCTGTGCAATTCTCTGTCCCTTTTTAAGTATATTGCAACTGTTTTCTAGGTCTTCCATATATGTGAATTCAGGCACGTCCCAAATGACAAAGTCGACATGCATCATATTCCAAATAGCCATCATATAGCTCCCTATATTCATCATAGTCATCGTACAGTGGACATACATCATATTCCTAATAACCATCATATTGTTTCCAATATTCATCATAGTTATTGTATAGTGGACATACTAAGCCTATACTCCAAATATCCATCATATAGTTCCCCATATTCATCATAGTCATCGTACATTGGACATACATCATATTCCAAGTATCCATCATTTAGTTCCCCAGATTCATCATACCTGCATCATAGTCATCGTATAGTGGACATGCATCATATTCCAAATATCTATCATATAGTTCCCCATATTCATCATGCCTGCATCATAGTCATCGTATAGTGGACGTATATCATATTCATTTTCTATATTGCGTATACAAAGTTAAAGCTTATAATTACCAAACTATATTGAATGAAATCCATTGTATCTTGAAAGTTTGATGATCAAGATAAAAATAAATAACTTACCTAAATTTGTACTACACCACCAAAATCTCCGTTATTGATAAAAAAAAAAAAAAACTCTTAGATAAGAGAGTTATGTCTCGAAACCCTTATAGCTATGCGTTCATCTTGGCAACTTCAATCGTAAGGCAATTTCGAATATGGAGGATAAATGCTTGGCTCTTTTTATCTGATGACCCTGCATGGGCTGTTTTGTTTTTTACTCCTGTATTATACGAATCCCATCCCCCTCCATTTTTATTAACCCTGCGTTTATCAACCATTGCCTAGTCTGGCTACGACTGTTGTTTTGCATTATGGACCTTAAGCTATTAACCCTTATTAAAAAAAAAACAAAAAAACTTTCCAGTTGAAAATTTTTTTCAACTGAAAATTGGGAGCAATATTAAAACTTAAAATGAGCAGAAACTATTACGTATATGATGGGGTTCACCCCCTCGACAATACCTGGCTCTTTACAATAAAGTTCAAATTTCGTTCCAGTTCCTTATTAATGACCCCTGAATCAAAAAGGCCTTTTAGTTAGAATAAATAGCTCTTTTAAAAGTACTAAAAATACTTTAGCGTAAAGAGTGAGGTATTGACGAGGGGGTAAACCCCTCATATAAGCAATAATTGCTGATTATTTTAAGTTTTAATGTTGCTCCTTACTTTCAGTTGAAAAAACTTGTAAACAATGGGCAAAGCTCATAACTTGCAGCCCTTCCCCCGGGGACTACGGGGGATTAAGTCGTCCTCAAAGACATAGTTATCAGATTTTTCGACTATTCTGAACAAAATGGTAATCTCAAAATTTTGATCCGGTAACTTCGGGAAAAAAATAAGCGCGGGAAGGAGCCTAGTTAGCCTCCGATTTGTTTGGTAACTTAAAAAGGGCACTAGAACTTTTCATTTTCGTTCGAATGAGTCCTCTTGCGACATTCTAAAACCACTATGTCAATACAATAGCCGCAGGGAAAAAAAAATAAACACGCATCCGTGATCTTTCTTCTGGCAGAAAATACAAAATTCCACATTTTTGCAGATAGGAGCTTGAAACCTCTACTGTTGGGTTCTCTGATGTGCTGAATTTGATGGTGTGATTTTCATTAAGATTCTGTGAGATTCTCTTGTGGGCTGTTTTCCTCTTATTTTTTTAAATAAGGAAAATTTTTTCAGGCTCGTAACTTTTGATGGGTAAGACTAAACTTGATGAAACATATATATTCAAAATAAGCAGTAGCGGGAGCATTTCAGGTCCCATGACAGCTCTTTCCCTTTTTCCATCACAGCCCTCTGAGGTCATAATTTGGATCCGGTGCCTTCGGGAAAAAAGTAAGCGTGGGAGGGGGCCTAGTTGGCCTCCGAATTTTTAGGTATCTTAAAAAGGGTCCTAGAACTTTTAATTTCGGTTGGAATGAGTCCTCTTGCGACTTTCCAGGACCATTGGGTCGATAAAATAACCCCTGGAAAAAAAAACGCATCCGTGATCTTTCTTCTGGCAGAAAAT
>JAQQPU010004011.1:20877-52627 GCA_029168905.1 Artemia sp. Kazakhstan ARC1039 | reverse complement strand
CCCCCCCCCCCCCCCCCCCCCCCCCCCAAAGTATAGCTGGTCTGCATTCCTAATGTGTTAAGTACAATTGTTCTGCATATTATGTAGTAAGAATTGTTTTCTAACTTCACACTGTCGAAATACTTTACCCCTACCCCTCCCCTAACATACAAATATATAGCCCAAACTATACATTTTCATCTATTATGTTACTTCTCTTTGCCTTGTCTCACGCTAAGCTGAAAGAAACTAACAAAGGAAAACTGGTTCTATAATGCTTCATTGAATGAACAACTTGAGCGGTAGGGTGTTTATCATACAAGTACCAAAATTATTTAATCATACTAGTTACAGAGTTTATTTTCAGCAGCTAATCAGACTTTGTTTTTGTCCAGGGCATATTTGGCACCAGAGGGAGGGGGTATGCCCCCTCAATAGATCCATCAATGGGCTTGCTTGCCGAATTTGCTGTACCTTAGTTATTAAGCTGTAGTATGATATAGCAAAAGACTTTTTCAGATGCCAAAACATTTTTATTCTTTACATTCAGTTCTCGTTTTAGCTGTCTTGGCATAATTAGCTTCACTTTTTAAGAAAATTGTCCTCACTTAGACTTTGAGCGGTAGCTAACATAATTTTATAATCTCCCATTTTGCTTTTGAATATCTTTGTCTTATCTATCTGTAGAGCTAGCATTGTTATTTGGCACTTTAACTTCCCCCTTGAACAATTTATTCAATATTTTTTGCACACACGTGCATACTACAAAATGAATTTTAAGAACCATGAAATCAACAGAAATCCCAACCCAGGAAAATAAACTAGCAAGTATAATTATTTTAGTTTTAGTAGTTTATATATTAGATTATTCAGCAAACAGGCAAAATTAAAAAAACAAACTGGTATTTGATCATCTCCTTAATTAGCTCTTCAGTACTACAGACAATAAAAATCAAATCAATATCAATAAACATATACGAAAAAAGGAAGTGAATAAATTTAATTTGGCTGCGAGTCTGCATTCATGCCGATCACATAATTTCCCTTTAAAAAAAATTGACAAAACTACGGAACTGAAATTTCAGTGCGAAACGCCCAACTTCCTAATCAAATGTCATCACGCTATGGCATTGTTCAAATATAACTTATCTTTACCTTAATTATCTTTATAAATTCATTCTTTTTTTTCCTCTCCATTATCTTTACCTTTTGTTTTATTACAGCCATACCAATACTTTCCATTTTCTGTTTTATCTCTTCAACGTATTGCATTCTTCCTTATCCCCAAGATGCTCATCTATTTTTTTTTCCCGTTCTCCAGGCTGTGAATATCTATGCCATCCACGTACCTATGAAAAAATTTAACGACCCTTACATGTTTCCCAGAGGAGAACATATCTGGAGAGTTTAGATGTTCTCCAGAGGAGCTGCATTGCAGTCCGGCTTTGTCTAATAATTGAAATTGGAAATGATCGAACTGTCTAGATATGTGTACTGTGATTGGAAGCTACAGTGATGACAGTGGTCAGGTATATATCTAAAGAATGAGCGCTACGAAAAACGGAGGAAGATTTGCTAGATGTTTTCCAGAGATTGTTTTGGGTTTCCGACTGTATTTCAAACAGTAGGCTCTATAAAAAGTGTGGTTCAATCCCGATTTCGAGAGCTATAATAAGAAAAAGATTAAGATGGCTAGGGTGCGTTCTACGGATGAAGAATGACAGATTGCCAAAGATTGTCCTTTTCAGCCAACCATTTAGGGCTAAACAAAAACCGGTCGTCCTTGAACAGGGTGGGACGGTATCGTGGGGAGGAATTTAAGGGGAATGGGAATTTCCTGGGAATGTATAATATGGGACACTTCGAAAAGATTGGCGTAGAAAAAGAGTGTGCATAGCTATGCATGCCTCAGGCACCTTGGTGTTGTGGTGAGTTGTTAATAGTAGCAATAGCAGTAGTACTACTTTTAATAAAAGGAACACAAAAAGTACTACTTTTAACAACAAGAATTGAAAAAGTACTACTTTTGCAGAGAGTATTCAAAAAGTTCTACTTTGATTTAAAACTATTAAAATAGTATTTTGGTATTTCTTATGGCAGCTCTGCTCTCAACTTTGCGTTCGTCAAGGTGCTAAGACGAAAAAGGTGACGCACAGCTCGATATAACTGCCTGAAGGAAAAAATCACGCGAAACATTGCCCATGGTAAGCCAAATACTATATGCTCATTCTCGAAGAAACTATGTAATGAGAAACATTTTCCAATAAACGCTGATCCAGGAACAGTATCTAGTGTATAGATTTTAATGACAATAATATTTGATTATTGGAACATTTTTTTATAATTCCAAACAAGAGCCCGAAGCCCCTCCAAAATTCCGAGTACACCAATGAAATAGCCACAGGGTCAGATAAAGGGCAATTGGAGAGATTGGGCCAAATCAGGCCCCGCATTTGAAAGGGCCCTGCGTTACCATAAAAATGAACAAAACAAGATTTTGAAATTTAAAGCAAATTGTTCTTGACAATGAGGAATAAACTATAAGTTATTCGAATAATTAAAAATATATATATTTTAAGTTTGCATCGCTGGACAAGATTTAATGATGTGCTTGTTAATATCTAATTTGTACCATATAATATAGATAACTGATAACCGTAAAAGTTCATGTCAAATTTATTGAATTTAATCAGGATAGTCCTATATTGGAGAGATTTTGCGCTACGTTCTTGAACCACTTTACGTACGTAAACTTATATGCATGTATATTTTATTTAAATATTTAATACATTGATAGGGCTCCACGAAAAGAAATCCAATCAGGCCCTGCATCTGTTCAATCCGGTCCTGAATGCTATGTGTACTTCTTTTACTTAACCTTTCTTTGGTTGATCTGTGGTAAAGCTTTCTAATTTAGTTAATTATTAATTGAGTAAAAATATATTAAGACGCAAAACAAAGTTTCAAAATACCACTTTTTAAGATAAAGATACAAATCGTGGAATGTGTGGGCTTGAAGGGAACTTGTTCAATAACCAATTTCCTGGCTAAATGCGTCAATGTACCGGAAGGACGTGGTTAGTTTCTCATATATATACCCCGATTTTTGAGACTGAGGGTAGACTATTTGACTTGCCGGGCGAACCTCTGCCCGTCTATTTTCTCATTAGAAATACCTTGGAATTTAGTCTTATCATTGTAAGTGCCTAAGTATCTTATTATATATTATTGTAGTTTCGGAGACTTGTGGTCTACTTGGGACAGCCAGTCCCAGTAGAAAGAATATATTCGATTATATTATATGTTAACTAAATAAAAGTATTGTGTTTTAGACAACCTCTCTACGATCTACCATTAGCCTCTCGAACATACCCAGTCGGTACGCCTCATTAGTTCGGTCATAGCCTAAGGCACGCTACCAAAGTTTAATTACCTTAGGGCCAGAGTTTATCTCCCCTATAAAGGGAGAATAAAAGCATCTACGACTACAACCCCCAATTACCATAGAATAACACTTCACAACAACTGGAGGTCGCTAGAAAAACTGGGTCGAGAAGGCTAGATAAAAATAGTAGATTGAAATAAAATGGCTTTACCAGAGGAAAAAATGACTTCCCTATCAACAGTACTTGAAATTGCAAAAATTATACCAGAATACGCGGGAAATTCAGATGTAGATGAGTTTATTGAAAAATTAAAAATTTTCGACGAACTAACTGAATCGTTTGAGAATAAGGTCAAAGAGCAATGCGTTGCAGCCAGATTAAAGGGAAGCGCCCTTAAACATTTTGAGGCAATTAAGGAAAAAGAGCCCAAGGACATCAGTACTCTAATTGAATCTTTTAAAACAAGATTCATAGAGACAAGCATCTCCGAGAGGCTAAGAACAGAGGTAGTCACATTCGATACCTCAACTAGTATCAGGGAATATGCAGACAAAATTTGTAGATCCGTGTGTTTACAATTAGAAAAAGGCGGAAATGACGAGACAATAAAGAAAGTACAACTACATACTTTTACCCAAGGGTTACCAAAAAAGTTATTAAGACTAATATTATCGCGGAAACCTGAAAATTTAGAGCAGGCTATAATACTAGTCGAAACAGAGGTAAAAATTGACGAAGCTATGAAAAAGTTTGACCAGATGCCAATAAGTAACACGGGAGCCCAAGAAAGTATAAAATATGAAAGGGGACAAAAAAGGGTGAGCTTTGAGGAGCCAAATCGTGAACCAAAAAGGCGCGAAGGAGGCCAAGGGTCGCCGTCTACGGAGATAGCTGACAGATTCCACGACCTTGAGAGATTAGCAGCTAATAACTATAGAAAATATGGGCATTCTCCCCCACCAAAGACAGATAGTTGGGGAACCAACAAGGACAGATCAAAAATATTTAGAAATAACCAGGAAACAAACAAACAATTTAAGAGAAAATTTTATTGCTATGATTGTAGCAACCCAAACCACTATGCAGCAGATTGCTGGCATAGAATACGCAAAGAAGGCCAGACGTACAAGACAAGACACCAATTCAGAACGCAGGGGGGCAGAAATTTAGGAAGACAGGGAACAAATAATACTTGGCAAACACCTAATAATATTCCTGAATTTAGGCCTAGGAGGCAAACGGTTAACAATACCCAGGGTCAAAGTAGCAGCGCGGAAGAAAACTGGGATAATCCCAGAAACTTTTGGCCAAACAGTGGGCATTTAAACGGAGAAACCAGCCTGTAAGGGTCGACAGAGCTGTTTCCTTACAAAGACCCCTATATAATTTAGAATGTTGTGATACAAATGCAAATAATAATAATCTACCGATTCTGCGTTGTTTTAAAATTGAGTGTTTTCAAAATTTACCATGTTTACTAGATACAGGCGCATCTAAATCATTAATTCGAAAGGAAGTTTTTAATAGGTTTCCTCCTAGTGTCAAAAATCGAGTAAGCAGATGCCAAAATACCCTAACATCAGTGACTGGGCACAAGCTGACAATTTTGGGAGAATGTCCACTAAAATTTAGTGCAGGGGATAAGGAAATAACCGTAAAAGCAATAATATGCAAGCAGCTACCATTTCCTTGTATTCTAGGAGTAGATGCCATCAGAAAATATGGGATTGTATGGGAACCCATATCCAATGCAATCACAATAAACCAGGCAAATGAAAGTAATAGACAAATTTGCGTAACAACAAATAAAGAAAGTGAAGATTCGAATTATAACCTAAAAATAAGCGGAAAAATCACAATAAAAGGGGGAACGACAGCTCAAGTTCTAGCTACATTAAATAAAAAAGAAGGAAAGGTTAAAACAATGGATGCCATGATAGAAGGACACACCATAAAAGAATACCCAATGATTTTAGTGGAAAATCAGGTTATAAAAATTGAAAATGGTATAACATACTTAAAACTATCAAATCTAAGTAATAATAAAATAAAACTGAACCAGGTAGAACATGGATCAGTAGAAAAGATTTCAAGTTCAGAAATAAAATCTATAAACAGTCCAGAATTAAGCGTAAACTTCACTAGCCACGAACATTTATCCTCATTAAAACCGCAACCACAAGAAGAGTATGGAATGGCGAAAACGGATTTTTTGCAACAATTTGATTTAAAACATTTACCGGAAAACGTAAAAACTAGGGTTGAAAATATTCTTTGGGATTTTAAATGGAATTTTGCAAGACACAAAGCGGATTGCAGATTAACTCACTTAATCACGCACAAGATATCAACAGAGGGCCCTCCAATCAAAAAGTCACCGTATAAAACACCTTATCATTTAAAGCCATGGCTAGAAAGCCAAATAAAAGAAATGGAAGATCAAGGAATAATTAAAGAAAGTATTAGGGAATGGTGTTTTCCATTAGTAATAGTCAGGAAAAAAGATAACACCTGGAGATTATGTATAGATTTTAGGGCACTAAATTCCGTCATGGTAAAAGACGTGATGAAGTTACCAAGAATTGATACGATTTTAGATTCGTTAGGGGGTTCAAAATATTACACTAGTTTTGATTTAATAGCAGGATATTAGCAAATCGCTTTAGATGCAGAAACTAAGCATAAGGCTACAGTAATCTTAGACGATGGGAGAACGTTCACATTTGAACGTATGCCATTTGGCTTATCATTTAGTCCAAATTGTTTTAGTCACCTAATGAATTTGGTGTTAAAAGATAACGAACCAGGAAGGAAAAAAGATACCTTGGCTTATTTAGATGATGTAATTCTGTTTAATGAAAACTTGGAAGACCACTTGGTCGGACTTAGAAAAATACTGGAAAGGTTTGAAAAAGCAGGCTTAAAATTAAAACTGGAAAAGTTAAAAATGCTAGTACCAAAATTAGTATTTCTTGGACACCTGATAAATCAAGGTACTATTTCACCAAATCCAGAAAAATTTACAGTCATAGAAAATTTAGAGCCTCCTAAAGATCAAAAAAGCTGCAGATCAGTTTGTAGTTTGTTAAGCTATTTCAGACGATATATTAAAAATTATGCCACAATAGAACAACCTTTGACGAACCTTTTGAAGAAATCAGGTAAATTCGAATGTCCAGCGGAAGCAAAACAAGCACTAAATGAAATAAAAAGGCAATTATTACTGGCACCAATACTAAAACTACCAGATTTGTCACAAGACTTCTGTTTGCAAACAGATGCTTCGGGGTACGGTAGAGGGGCCATATTATTAAACATAAATTCTGAAGGAGTAGAATCAATAGTTCAATACGCCAGTAGATCACTGTCGCAAGCAGAAAAAAAATACTCGACAGTTGAAAGGGAGTGTTTGGCAGTTGTAGCTTTCACAGAATATTTTCGACAATTTTTACTTGGAAAAAAAATCTATTTTACGCGTAGACCAAAAATCATTAGTTTGGCTACATACGATGCAAAATACTTCAGCCCGGCTGACACGGTGGATACTACGTCTGCAAGCATATTCATATACCCTAATATATATAAAGGGCCGTACAAATATTTTACCAGACTATTTGTCACGAAATCCAGATAAGGAAGAAAATGTGATAGCAGCCATCCAGAACGAACTGGAAGGGGTAGAAATACTGTCTAATGAAAATATTTCAAAGCATCAAAATAAAGATGATCTTTGTTTAGCAATGAAATCCTTTTTATCAAAAGGAACGGAACTGCCAGAGCACTTTAAACATTTTTAAAGGACTTCGATAATTTTGATCTGGACGAAAGTAAAAATCTTCTAGTAAGATACCATAGACCATCGCACGAATATAGAAAAAATGACTTAAAAATTATTCCAGTAATTCCAAAATCTCTGAAAGGAGAAGTTTTAAAGATGGCACATGCAACGATTGGCTGTCACATGGGAGAAGAAAAAACTATGGGGAGACTGAAGGGAAATTTTTATTTTCCAAAAATGTACTCAAAAGTAAAAGCTTTTATACAAATCTGCCAAGAGTGCGCCAAACAAAAGTCACCACCAAAGACCCCTAGGGCTGAATTAGGTCAATACCCCACCCCTTCAGGGGTAGGAGAAATAATGTCAATAGACATTTGGGGATCCGGGGGAAGTTTACCAGTTTCCAGGAAAGGAAACAGGTGCGTACTAACCATAGTCGACCATTTTAATTCATATTTATACGCTTTGCCAATTAAAGACGAAAAGACAAAACCATTGCGAAAGTTTGGTCAATCGCCTATTTCTGGAACACGGGATTTTCCCTAGAGCTTTACTTAGCGACAATGGGCCATGTTTCGAGAGCCAAATATTAGACGAAATTACAGAATATCTGGGGGTTAGACGATGGTTTACCTCGTCTTACATGGCCACAGCTAATGGGAAGGTTGAACGTAAGAATAGGGAATTAGCTTACATGCTGGGAATACATGCAAGAGAGGAAAATGAAAATTGGGATGAACATTTACCATTTGTAGTCTTTGCAATAAATACGGCTTTTTCACGTACCTTAAAAGAAACGCCATTTTTTTGCAACATATAAGAGATCCCAGAATTTGTTTAGGTGAAATACAAAATGACAGAATATATTACAACCTAGACCAATATAAGCAAGAGATGGTGATACGAATGAAAAAAGCTATGGAACAAGTTAAAGACAATCTGCAAGATGCGAAAACAGAACAAAAAGAAAAATATGACAGAACAAGCAAAAATAAAACGAGTTACTGTTTAGGAGATTTGGTTTATGTTTACAAAAACAAATCTGGAAGGAACAAAAAAGTTAAAACCGAAATGGGATGGACCCTAAAGGATTATAAAAATTCTACCAAATAACTTAACATATGTTCTAAAGCATCAGCATAAGGAAAAGGAAGAAATAGTGCGCCATAATAGAATGAAAAAGGGATATTTTTCAAAACCGTGGAAAACAGAGCCTATACTTTCAGAAGAAGAAATAGAAGACACGATCTCACCAGTATATATCAGAAGACCATATGAATTTTATGACCTTTTTAACGACCACAACAGTTGGGAGAAGTGGAAAGAATATTTAGCCCAGTCTTGGCTACAAACTTTCCACAACAAACAAGAGAAAAAAGAAAAGTTCAATGTTCATTGGATACTAGCAATGAAAGCGACAGAGAAGAGCCTCAAACATAACCTACTGGTTTAAGACATAATAAACCAGAGGTTAAATTTAAAGAGGAAGACAAATTGGAAGAAACCAAAGAATTATTTGATTTTCATACATTAGACTCACCTACAGTCTTAACGCAAAAATGTCTTTTGGAGCAAACGCCATCTACCAGACGCGAACTAACAGAATGTGACACTGAAAATTCTTCTACAGAAACCGATATAGATAAACCTGGGCCATCGTCAAGAAAACCTTCTTTGAGAGAAAAATTATGGAGAACAGTAAAGAAACCAAAGGGGCAGCAAGAATTTTCTTTGTCAGCAGCACAAGTCACTAAAACACTAATGAAAAAGGCCAAACATCAAGAGAAACAAAGATAAAAAGATATTTGACGAGGCAACAAAACAGCACTCGGACTCAGAGCCTTGTTTTTCTTATATATATCCCAATTTTTGAGACTGGAGGCAGAAATTTTGACTTGCCGGGTGAACCTCTGCCCGTTTATTTTCTCATTAGAAATACCTTGGGATTTTGTCGGATCACTGTAAGTGTCTGTATCTTATTATATATTATTGTAGTTTTTGAGACTTGTGGTCTATTTGGGGCAGCCAGTCCCAGTAGCATATCTATATATGTAATTACTATGTGGAAATTGAATAAAAGTATTGTGTTTTAGACAACCTCTCTACGATCTACCTTTAGCCCTCGAACATACCCAGTCGGTACACCTCATTAGTTCGGTCATAGCCTAAGGCACGCTACCAAAGTTAAATTACCTTAGGGCCAGAGTTTATCTCCACTATAAAGGGAGAATAAAGGCATCTACAACTACAACCACTCAAATACCACAAATAACACTTCATAACAACTGGTGGCAGCGGTTGGTTTTCCTTCAAATATATATCGCCAGTAAAAATTATTACCGTCACATTCTAACGTTAAATTATAGCTCCGATCTGAAGTGACATCATAGGTTCCTGCAAAAATTTTGTTTCCGATACGAGATAAGACTTCGCGAGCAAAACAAATTAGGCTTCGCTTCAAAAAAAAGGAAATAAGTAAGGTCTCGTAACTTTTAAACAGGTGTAGTGAACCTAATTAAATTATTCATATTTAGAATCAGCATTAAAAGGCGATTCTTTTGATATGTATATTTTTTCGGGGGGGATAATTTTAAAAAATCTGTGTTTTTAAGAATTTAAAAAAAATTATAATGGGAAAGACAGCGAGAGTTTACATGAATCGCGACATGTACAAGCTAGCTGTAATCTTGTTATAAATAGTAAAAGATACAAATTAAACACTTACCAACAAGGAAGATATGTATAAACAAGAAGCCGTATATAAAATGGATCACAATTTAAAAAGTATAGCACAGGGTAAAGCAAAGTTTTCTCGGGTATAATTAATTTCACATATTAAATAAATTCACAACAAACCATTAACAGGAATAACAGGGCGAGGACATTGCAGGTGAAAAACACCAATGACAGAACTGCATTTGAAAACAAAAAATTGCTAAGAGTCTTGTCATTGGGGGGGATCCACCAAGCTAACCAAATATAAATCGGAAATAAAGTCAAACTTTGGAGGAGGTATGGGCTGAGTGCTTGGCAGCGTTGTTGCACCATGGGAGATGACATGATGCATTAACTCTGCTAGGCACTAAACACATAAACTCGTAGAACAAGGTAATAGTCAAAATATCACGAAAGGGACAAATTACACTCAAAGACTGTATAAAACTAAGGCGCAAATTAAACTGAGGAAAATTCCAGACACGAATAATATAAAAAAAAATTATAGGGAAACCGCAAAAAGATAACCCCTATCTCTAAGCAACTTTTGGCACGACATAGGCACTAAATTTTGGTAAAATACCACAGACAGAAATATGTGTCTGCGATGAAAACCACACAATTTTGTGGGAATCAGGATATCGAAAAACGTACATTTTTATGAATAAAGAATAATTAACAATTGCGAGGCAAAACTTAAATAAAAAAAAGTTCAAAAATCAGCGGAAAAAAAATCATGAATAAATAAATTTATTTATACGTGAATATATAAATTCTAGGGCATGACGCATGAATTCTCAACACCAATAAGCGACAAAGAGGGTCTAAACAAATTCATTAAAGCCAGTAAGCGCCACCCCGTAGTGACAGAAGACTTTTCAAAAGAATGTATGTTAACCGTTTTAATACGAATCCTCTCAGAGGTAGGAAAATATCCTAATATCAGCTTTTTGCAAAAGTTAAAAAAAGTGGTAAAAAGCAACACAAAAATAACGAAAGAAAACAAAGAATTGTTACAAGTTTTAAAAGAACAAGGAGATTCAAAGAAACTGATAGAGACGTTTCAAAAAAGTGATATAAAATGGATACTCAGGCTTTCAAATCATTCCTGTGAGGTGATACACAGTCTGGACCCGTTAAGGAAAACAGTATACAAAGACAACGGGAAAATAGTAACCAATGAATTGTCAGGGCTACGAACTTATTTTCTAAATTTTTGTTTAGAACCCCTAATATGCTGGAGAGCCCTATAAAGTGTAAGACAGCAGATAGCAAAAAAAAAGAGTTATACCACTTTTTAAGTTGCTTTGCGAAAAATCGACGTTAAAAAAAGGAAAAAAATGCTTGATGCTTTAAATTATTTTTGTTACTTAATATAATTGTGTAAGTTATTACACAATGCTTATATATACTATGTTTTTATCAACTTTAAGTTTTAACTAGTGATTTAATGTTTATGTAAATGTTTGACCTCGAGTCAACGTATTAAAAATTTTTATTGTGAAATAATCAGTTTAGTATTAAATTAAGAATAATCAAGCAAGAAACGTAATGTTTCGATTTAAGCGGGTTATTATTTTTGGAGTAATTAAAAAAGTGGAGAAAGTAATTAAAAGTAATTAGCTTTCGAATGCATTGATATATACGTAAATTGAGTGTTTTATTCTGCTATATATGTAAAAATATATGCTTTATATGCATACTAATGTGGATATTTATTTTAGATACAGCATTAGCTATTTTTTTTTTGGAAATCAAATTTTTCGTAGCATCTTTTCGGATCCATTTTTCCTTCAATCATATTTTGACACATTTTTGGAAAGTAACAAATTTTGAAGACACTTCAAATATATCCTGATACTATCATCTCATACTCAATCAACTGATATTTTGGAAACTATAGCAGTAATACAGACTTTACTACAAGTTCGTCAGAAAGTGAGATAAACTCAGAACTTAATTTAGGCCTAGAAAATGTGCTACATAGCCCAATTCCTTATGTTATTGAAATATGTGAAAATGCTTTGTGCTGGAAAAATATGTGAAAATTTAAAAATCAAAATGTTATGTGTAATTTACCCAAGGAATTTCTAAAACGAAAAATAAACGGTATATCAACCAAATCACACAGATAAATTAAATTATTAACGGGAATTGAATTTTAACTCAAATAATTCATAAACTTGTCTAATATAACTTGAAATCTAATTTTAGCAAAACCATTAATATTATGTTTAAGCCGCTTGGGGTCAAGTTGAAACAGAAGATGCATATGAAGAGGGTAAAAGAGTAATTGTCAGTCCTAGAGACAGAGAAAAAGAGAAACAAGGATGAATTTCAAATTGAAATCCTTCGACAAAAAAAAGGAACATGGCCATTATTGGACCAGAAACATAACCCTAAGGAAACCCATTGAGGGTAGATGCACATAATGACCCAAAGATGGCAGCATAATAGCTGTAAACAAAATTAAGTTGTTTTAAAAGTAAAATATTGAGAATTGGGACAATTCCTCTTTAAACGGGGAGTATTGTGGTAAAACTTTCTAATTTAGTTAATTATTAATTGAGTAAAAATATATTAAGACCCAAAAACAAAGTTTCAAAATGCCACTTTTTAAGATAAAGATACAAATCGTGGAATGTGTGGGCTTGAAGGGAACTTGCTCAATAACCAATTTCCTGGCTAAATGCGTCAATGTACCGGAAGGACGTGGTTAGTTTCTCATATATATACCCCGATTTTTGAGACTGAGGGTAGACTTTTTGACTTGCCGGGCGAACCTCTGCCCGTTTATTTTCTCATTAGAAATACCTTGGAATTTTGTCTTATCATTGTAAGTGCCTAAGTATCTTATTATATATTATTGTAGTTTCGGAGACTTGTGGTCTACTTGGGACAGCCAGTCCCAGTAGAAAGAATATATTCGATTATATTATATGTTAAATGAATAAAAGTATTGTGTTTTAGACAACCTCTCTACGATCTACCAATAGCCTCTCGAACATACCCAGTCGGTACGCCTCATTAGTTCGGTCATAGCCTAAGGCACGCTACCAAAGTTTAATTACCTTAGGGCCAGAGTGTATCTCCCCTATAAAGGGAGAATAAAGGCATCTACGACTACAACCCCCAATTACCATAGAATAACACTTCACAACAGATCCATCTCAGTAGTAAAACTACTTCTTGTGGGAATTTCGTTATGAAAATTTATTTTTGCTAAAATTCTTATTCGGTACCAGCTGTTAGCAAAGCTGCTACTTTTAGTTGTAGCCATTTTTGTTTTTCAAACAGTTCGCGGTAACGAACTGTTAGTAAGGAGCGACCCGGCTCAATGGTAACCGAAACTCTAAAAAACGGGATTTTGATACCAATAGATACATACAAGCAATTATATTTTAATGCTTTATTTTAAATATGTAAGTTTCATCAAATTTAATCCTACCCATCAAAAGTTACGCGCCTGAGAAGATTTGGCTGATTTTCGAAAAAAGGGGAAAGACCCCCTAAAAGTTATAGAACATCAATGTAAATCACACCATCATATTCAGCGTATCAGAGAGCCCTACTGTAGAGGTTTCAAGCTCCTATTTACAAAAATGTGGAATTTTGCATTTTTGCCAGAAGAAAGATCACGGATGCGCGTTTATTTGTTTTTTTACCAGGGGTGATCGTATCGACCCAGTGTCCTAGAATATCGTGGAGGGCTCATTGGAACGGAAATTAACAGTTCTAGTGCCCTTTTTAAGTGACCGAAAAAATGGAGAGCAGCTATGCCCCCTCCCACGCTCATTTTTTTCCTAAAGTCACCCAATCAAAATTTTGAGATAGCCATTTTGTTCAGCATAGTCGAATATCTAATAAATATGTCTTTGAGGATGACTTAATCCCCCACAGTTCCCGGGGGAAAGGCTGGAAGTTATTAACTTTGCCCATTATTTACATATATTAATGGTTAGTGGGAAGTATAAAGACGTTTCAGGAGGGATTTTTTTCTGATGGGGGGGGTGTCATAGGAGGGGGCTACGGGGGAGGATCCTTCCATGGAGGATGTTTCCTTGGGGGAAGGGACATTTATATGAAGGGGGTGCCGGATTTACCAGCATTATTTAAAAAACGATCAGAATTTAAATAAAAAAACTAGTTTTTTCAAATGAAAGTAAGGAGCAACATAAAAACTTAAAACAAACAGAAATTATTACGTATATGAGGGGGTTCTTTCCTAGTCAATACCTCGCCCTTTTCACTAAAGTTATTTTTAGTACTTTCAAAAGAGCTATCAATTCTAATTAACTGGCTTTTGTGATTCAGGGGTTTGCGGTTCGAACCAAATTCAAACTTTAGCGTAAAGAGCAAGGTATCGACTAGGGGGCAAACTCCCTAATATACGTAATTAAAAATACGAATATAGAAGTTCGTTACGTACGTCAATTCGTAAGTTACTTCAGAACAAAATTTCGAGAAAGCCATTTAGCGAAAAAAGTAAAATTAATATGCAAATTTCGGTTTAAGTATTCATGTACGGTGAGCCAAAATCAAACCCGCATTAATTCAAAAACGTTCAGAAATCAAATAAAAAAAACAAGTTTTTTTTAACTGAAAGTAAGGAGTGACATTAAAAATTAAAACGAACAGAAATTATTCCGTATATGAAAGGGGCTGTTACCTACTCAATACCTCGCTCTTTACGCTAAAGTTTTTTATTGTTTAAAAAAATCAGGAGGGTGCAGCCCCTTTCATATACGGAATAATTTCTGTTCTTTTTAAGTTTTAATGTCACTCCTTACTTTCAGTTAAAAAAACTTGTTTTTTTATTTAATAAATTACAGGGATAGCACTTTCTGTGGTGTTGGTTGTTTTACATGCCATCTGCTTTGAATTTTTCATATATGTTAGATATGTTACTCATATAGAAAAATGACAAATAAAAAGAAAAAAGTGAAAAATACTTTTCAGTTGAAAAATGGACCATTACAGGATGTTGTAAGACTTTAATTCTTATTGTCAATTCAAATCGCTGTTGTACAAATATAAACTGGTACATAGACTATGTGTAATTAAAGCCTTAGCCTATTCTGATGTCTGTTTGGCTCTGTTGTTGAGAAGACAGTTAAAAAAAGAATTTACACAAAATGCAAAAAGAACAGGGTTGTGACTGTGTTTATGGCCCAGTGACATGCCTTCTGACTAAGAGTGTGCTAGGATAGATACAATTTAAGCCCACTTGGTATCCTAACAGTGACCACAGATAGGTATGATCAAGGGGACCATTCTTCTGTAGTTTAGAGCAGACACCACCACACAATGTCAATTTCTGATAGAGTATATTAGTTGGTTGGGTATGACAAGCAGCATCAGCATACTAGCACAGCTCTGTTGTATGTACACATATAGGCTATTAATCACTATTTATGAGACACCAATGATGGGCAGCTCCACTTGTATCTTGAAGGTTTGGCTTCCTATTCTTTGTTGAGTCATCTTTTAAAAACTTCAGATGATGTTGAAGCACTGTCTCCTTGCTTAACCAGTTCCAATCATTAATGACCATTTGGCTAAAGAAATGTTGTCTGATTCTACTTTTAACTTGGGGCTTATGAAGCTTCTTAGAATGACCTTGTGTTTGTCTTTTGTTGAGTAACTGGTTAAAGAGCTTATTTTGGGGTTGATTGACAAATTTATATGTGAGTAGCATGTCACTCTGCTTGCATTGGAAGATCAAAGATGGGAGTTTTAGGTTAGATAGTTTTTCACCATATGGTTTCTCATGAAGTCCAGAGATGCACTCAGTGGCCCTCCTCTGTACACCTTCAATCAACTGTATATCACCCTTGTAAAAAGAACCAGCAAGGCAGGTTCCAAAGTCAAGAACTGGTCTCACAATTGCCTTGTATAGCTTCAAGAAGATTCTGTGTGATCAGCTAGTAAGTACTCTTTTAATTAGTCAGATTGTATTGATGATTTATCAGGTACACTGAATAATTTTGAGTCATCAGCATAAAGGGTTAAGTGGTTGTTGACTTCAGTAATCATATGTTTATATAAAGAAGAAACAATGCAGGTCCCAAAACTGTTCCCTGGGGAACACTGCTTGAAACATTACAGGGCTGGGAATAGGTACATTTGCTATCTGTTGTGAAAAGCCGTACAGTCAGAGATCTACCAGTCAGGAAGTCCATTAGCCAGTCTACTAATTCGTGATGGATTCCTGCTGCTATTAGCTTAAAATGAAGATGATTATGTGGGACCTTTTTGAATGCTTTGGTTAGGTCTAAAAGAATCCATAGGAAGGCCTTTGTCCAGTGGCTGGGTAACCTGTTTATATGTGTCTACAAGGTTAGTTTCTACAGATTGTCCTGGGAGAAAGCCATGTTGCCTGTTGGAGATAAATTCATTAGTAACAAAGTGTTGAAGAAGTTCAGCATTAACCATCCTCTCAACGACTTTTGCAACAGCAGACATGATTATTGTGCATATTATAAAGTAACAATTGTTTTCTTAACATGTCTCCTTATGTGGTGGACTACTCATACATCTGTACCCTTATTCCTTCTGAGAATTATGATATAACCTAAGCAGAGCAGTTCCTAGAGGTGGGGGGGGGGGGTAACATGGTCAGCTACCCTGGTTGCTGCAGCTGGGGGGCTCTGCTGCTTTGGAATTGCTGCTGCTTTAGTAGGGATGGGTGCCGTAATTCATTTTCCCTCAGATGCCACCAGCCCTAGGAACAGCTCTTAATATAGGCCATGCTAGCTTACTTATTTTTTAGGCAGCTAGGTTACAGTTATTAGAAAATATAATAGCCCACTGGTATGGGTGGGATAGATAACTATCCAGTCCTTTAAGTGGTCACTTAGATTAAAAGTGATGCTGTGTCTTATTGCCACAACACTCAAGTTTGGTCAAGAAGTGAATTTTGGTTAATGCTAATGAAATAAAACAATATATGATGAGAATAATAATACTTTATCAACAAAATTATGAAAACTACAACAAAGAATTATGGAAAGGGGGCTGCCTAGACTGCATCATGTTAAATATATAAACTAATCTAACCAAAATACCAACTAAATATTTAATTAAAATATAGCTACAATGTAGTTTCCCACCAAGCCAAAGCTAATATTGTCTGGTATATAGACCATGAAAACTGGTTATTGTCTCATATTTGCAAAACAAGATCTTGAGTGTGATGGCTATAAGACAAAATTACATTAAAAGTTCACACTATTGATCTGGCTGTGGCAAATCTATAGGTGGAGTACATCAAAAATTGCCACTACTTATGACTGGGTAGGAGAGAAAAGCTGAATTTTGTTGCATTCAAGAGGCAGATTGCCACAACCCTTATCTTAGCCACCTCTATTCTGTAGCTGGTCAACCAAGATTGTTGAATAGAGATACAGATGGACAACTTTTTCCAAGAAAAAAAAGTGAAAGATCTGCCAAAAGACTGTGTTAGCTATGTAGTTTGATAGACATCTGCATTGTCCAATAAGTACAAGGGAAAAGCATGCCCAGAAATGCAAGATGAATTGCTTCAAAGTTGATCTCAGAACTGAATGTAGAAACTGTAGAGTTGAGCTGTGTTACAAGGGTGAAGGTCTAGTTGAGGGAATAGTGAGATGAAAACATGTTAAGAAAACAATTCTTACTTCATAATAAGTGGAATAATTGTAGCTAACATATTTTGACTGCAGATTCACTATACCTTACCCCTAATGCCCACCCTAATTTGCAAAAATATTGTCAAAACTATATATATTTAATATATTCTACCATCCATCACGCCTGTTTTTCTGGTTCTTGTTTTATCACAGTTGATTCAATTGACAGATACACAAATTGAAAGAAGAGAGATGTGTTGGCATAATATATTGAAAATATGTAAAATTTAGCTATATATTGGTCCATTTGGGGTAAAATATAATGGAGCTGCAGCTAAATTGTTTTAGCTACAATTATTCTGCATATTATGAAGTAGGAACTGTTTTCTTAACATGTTCCTTCTCAATGTCTTTCTTCCTCCCAAAGTGCAAATTAAGGTAATAGCCTCTAATCTAGGCCTCTACCATGAAAGGAACTGTTTTAAGGATTTTTGTGTGTATTCAAGTTAGTGGTTGTTGTATTGCAAGCTGATCACACTTTCCTGTTAACTGAGCATCTACTTTTATGGGTCTTAATGCACAACTTTAAGCCAACCACTTTGGTAATAACCTTTTTGTGTTCAAACAGAAAAAAATAATCAGCAATAGAAAGGTTAGGTGCTTAGAAACATCTTTCCAGGGTATGCTTTAAGCCAGGCCAACCCATGGCCTGCAGGCTGCATGCAGCCCACTGTAAACATTTTTGCCACCTGCAAGATTCATTGCACTTTTATATTCTGTGTCCTCATGATGCATGGACATCTTGGAACATTACATATTTGATGTTTCATTCTTAATAATATTGTTTATTGATGTATATAGCCCAAGTATTATATTATGTCTTATAGCCCAAGTATTATTGGTGTATCATGTTATGCAAATAGAGTTATAAAAATGGTGAATTACATTTGATCACATGCACTTGCACATCAACAATTGAAGGATTTTCTAGATTAGATTCTGAGTAGAGAATTAGATTCTGTGTACTTCAGTTGAGCCAGATGGTTAAGTTGTGGAAGATGTCTACAGTAATTTTATCAGTTACAAGAAGAAACTGATTTGTTTATGAATGAATTAAGACAAACAAACAATGACAAACAAAGAATCCTTGCCAGAATTAAGAAATGATGAGGGGTTATTGGATTTCTGCTTTTTAGTGGATTCTGTCAACAAAGTCAATGAAATATATCTTTGCAAGGAAGAGATAACCTCATAGTCAATACATTTAGTCACATCAGAGCATTTCAGAAGAAATTATTGTTATTTGAATCACTATGGAAAATTAATAATGCTCACCACTTTCCATTGTTGAAAGAATTTAAGCAATCAAAATGTAACAATTGTATCAAATATGCAAAATAATTAAGGAAACTTGTAGATGCTTTTGAAAGCCAATTAAATGATTTAGAGTTGAAAAAATACACAAAAATTTTTGAAATATATTCATCTCCCTTTCATGTTGAAATTGAGTCTGTCCTAGAATATTTCCAAATGGATTTGATTGACATGCAGTGCAATAATGAATTAAAAGGCATGTTTGAAGATTCAGAATCGAAAATAGATTTGTTTTTAATATTTATGTCACAAAAGAAAAATATCCAATTACAGAAATTTGGCACAAAAAGTTGTCAGCACTTTTGGTTCAACTCACACCTGTGAATAATTTTTTTCTAAAATGAAATTGACCAAAAAAGATGCAAAAAAAGTAATGACCCTAAACTTCAACACAAATTTCAATGTGCAAATACCCAAATTGAGATCAACTTACAAAAGCTAAGTGAAAAAGGGGAGAGACAAATTGCACTAGTGAAATAAATATTTTTCTATGATTTTATTTTTTTATTTTGTTATTTTTTTAATATAATATGTTTTTTACAATGTGCATTTAGTATCATCATTGTTATTACATTATCTATGTTTATATGTAAAAATAATAGTTAAAATAATAATAGTTAATAGTTAATATATAACATGTTAACATAATAATAGTTAACATATGAAAATTCATTATTTTTCAATTTGTCACTTAAAAGAATATCTATAATAGGTCTAAATATAATATGGGTATATATAGTTTTATGTCCAGCTCAAAGAGATATGATGCATTTCCAAAGTGGGCCACAAGATAATTTGGGTTGGCTACCCTTGGTTTAAGCTCTGATTTCATTTATATTAAGCATAACTCTTTTTAATTGATTTGTATAGGAGCTGTCTGTTTAATCTTGGCAATAGTGGCAGTTTACAACAAAGTTTTATTGAAATTACCCCTGGTTTCACTAAGGTTAGGCTGGGTGGTTAACCCTGCCTTCAATATAGCTTATTACAATTGATTTTTCTTGCTGAGAGCCAATGAAAACCATTCTGTTTAAAAGAAGAAGGTTATTAGAAGAGAAGGTTATAAGTAAAAGAAGAGTAGTTAGCTCTCAAGGAAATCCAACTTCAAATAACCCTATACCTGTTTTAACATTTAATCCAAAATTGGCACTAAGTGTCGGAAAGGCCTTCAAGATGGAAGTATGTTAAAAATGATAGCCAGACATTTTTTATGAAAGCCTTCATGTTTTTTCTGTGCAGATTGATTAAATTGTGAACGATACGAACAAAATTTGAAATATAAGCTCAAAATGCACTTGCAAAGCTGCAGGAGAGAGCTGTGAAGGATGCTGTTCCCTACTCTAAATCTAGCACTATTCTGTCACTTACCATAATTGGCAAGATATTTACATGGTGCTCAGTCAAAGATGGAAGCATTACCAAAAGCCTTTCCCTTTTATACACATTGAGACTATTCAACTAATGTTCCAGGACTTTTATCATGTAAAGCTAATATTATTCAACATATAAATATAACAAGCAACAAATTACTTAAAGCTCTGGCTAATCCATGTGTCACAAAAGCCCTTAGAACCAAACCAAATTTACAAATTAGTTCTCAATAGGTAAGCTTCTGACTTTACTTTTCTTGCTCTGATTTTCAAAAATTGCTTTACCACTGGGTTTTTCCTTAAGTCAGTGAAAGATGCCTGCATTGTCCCTATCCCAAAAGTAGTGAATGATCCTGCATATGTTGGCTCACTTTTTACAGCAGAGCTGTCAATTAGGGGGAGGGCATGTACACTCAAATTTTTTGACCAAAATTAGAATTTGTAATGTGTATTGCCACTCCAGTGAATAAGGGTAAGATATCAATTTTGGAATCAGTACAGCAATGTGCAACTAAATGCATAAAGGGATTTCAACATCTTCCATATCCTACCCAATTATATAAGCTCAGATTACCATCTCTCACATATAGATGTAGGCAAGGAGATGAATTAATAACATAAAGTTAGTACATGACAAAAGTGTGACCCCCAACCTGTTCAAGATAGTAAGTTTTTCAAGTACTAGAGGCCACCCCTTGAAGCTTTACCTAAAACGCACTAATACCACGCTTTGAAATAAATTATTTTCTAATTGCATACTCAGCCTGTGGAACTTCCTTAGCCAGAATGCTGTTATGTCTCTAAGTATTGAAGCCTTAAAGTCTGTAGTTGACAAAGACTGGTGCAGGAAGCCTTGGATCACAGTTTGGGATACACCTAACAAGTAGAGTCATCCTCATCATTGATCAGCATTGACAGGACTTGTCTTTTTTCCTGATGAGTGCAATTTAAGGTAATAAAATTTCACTACTGCCAAGTTTTACCTAACAAAAGACTGGCTAATTCAGCCTAGTTCAGATAGAAGATATTCACCATATTATTAAATTGCCTCCTGGGAAAAGGGCCTTAGCAGCCAACACAAAGCCTGACAAGCACCAATTAATAATGATTTGGAGCCCCTAAGTAGCTTTTGCCAACATGGAGAAGATTAGACTTAATGTGGTTGCAGACTGTCACTCCCATGATCAAAGATAGATCCAGATGACATGAAAAGTCCACCAACTTCTAGATGGCAGGGGAGCTGATGGAGCTTGTGTCCTGGTACAAGAACAAATAAGTACAATTATGACTAAGTTCCTTACAGTTTTTTCTTCTATAAAGTTAAGGATAATAATGGAGCTTTCTATTTGGCTGGCCTTGACTAAATTCCCAAAAAGGTTCTATAAATTGAACAAAAAAAAATAAATAAATATAAATACAGGAAATGAAACTATGGCCAGTAAATGAAAACGAAGAAAAAAACAGAAACGAATATTTCGCCCATATCTAACAAGGCGTCATCAGTGTAGAGAAAAAAAATAAACTAAAACTAAGAAATATACATAAAACTAAAATAGACTAACCATAAAATATAATATACAATTACTTAACATTTACTTAACAATTAACTGTTTTGTGAGGTGGTATCACAAAGGTAGCTTCAAATTGTAAATGTTAAGTAGTTGTATTTTATATTTTTAGGTTATTCTATTTTGTTTTTATGTATATTTTTTAGTTTTAGTTTTTTTTTTCACTATGCTGATGACGCCCTGTTAGATTCAGGCAAAATATTTGTTTTTGTTTTTTTCTTCGTTGTCATTTACTGGACATAGACGTTTTTGTATTTATATTTTTCTATGTTTTCCGTCATGACTGGCCAGTTTGGCTTTAGATACTTTATTTATAATTGAACTTAGGTGCAGGCTCTAGAATTGAATTAGATATTGTTGTGAATGAGTTTAGCATTTGCTAAAATTTTGGAACTAGCAAAATTTTGTCTTCAATGGGCCTTAAGCAGAATTAAGCCCAATAGTTGGAATTTTTTGGTATTCACCATCTCCCCCCTTCCTCCCCACCAAGAAAAAAATCCATTCAAAATTGCTCTTACATAAGTCCTAATGTGTGAATTGAAAAAATTAAGAGTTCAATTAATGAAGTGGATTTTCTTTTAAATTTGAAAAAGTAGAATTTTTTTTATTGGAAATATTTTAAATTTTCATGCTATAGTCTTTTTTGGGATTCATTAAGGGCTAAAGTGTCTGTGAAGTAATATTTTTTTTTCTGGTCAGAGATGAGGCATTTCCTAATAGTAAAATAACTTCCTTTTTAGGACTCTGCTCCTGAGTCAGCTAGCATGGAGACTACAGCAAAAAATGAGGCCAAAATAAGCAAACATAAAAAAGGGCAAACATCAAAAGTAAGTAATCAAAAACTTGATACTATTCACAAAAAAAAATCTGTTTACTTTCTTTGATAGCTTGCATACACTTACGCTATTTTGATTTGGTTAAATCTTAAGAGCAGAAGTAGCCCCAAAAGTTTTAATATAATACCCTCAGTCGTTCTTGGGATACTGCTGAGATGGCTTATTGTGAATTAGCATTAACACACTGCATTTTGATTTATACTTAACTTACAACCTTTGCCCTGGGGACTCTGGGGGATTTGTCATCCTTAAATACATAATTTCCAGAACTTTCAACCACCTTGAACAAAATGGCTATCTCTAAACTTTGATAGAATATGTTTGGGGAAATGGTGGGCGTGAGAGGGGGGTCAATTACTCTCCACTCACTTTTGACTATTAAAAAGGGCCATTTCAATTTCCAAAGAAATGAGCCCTTTTTGAAATTTTTAAAACAACTTTCTATATAAACCTTATATGCCCCCAGGGTATAACTTACAACCCTTGCACTGAGGGCTCTGAGGGAGTTATCATCCTAAAAGACTTAATTTCCAGAACTTTCGACTACATTGAACAAAATGGATATCTCAAAATTTTGATTGGATGTGTTTGGGGAAATGGTGGATATGAGAGGGGGGATAGTTGCCCATCAATCACTTTCAACTATTAAAAGAGCACTAGCCCTTTGAATTTTCAATTGAATGAGTCCTTTTTGATGTTTTTACAACATTGCGTTCAATAAAAACCTTACTTGCTCCCATGGCATAACTTACAACCCTTGCCCTGAGGGTTGTGGAGGAGATGGGTTGTCATCCTTAAAGATCTAATTTCCAAAACTTTCAACTACGTTGAATAAAATGGCTATCTAAGAGTTTTGATTGGATGTGTTTGGGGAAAAGGTGGGGGGTTAGTTGCCCTCAAATCACTTTCGACTATTAAAAAAGGCACTAGCCCTTTGAATTTCCTATCAAATGAGGCCTTTTTTCAAGTTTCTACAACAAAGATTTCAACAAAAACCTTATGTGCCCCCAGGGCATAACTTATAACCATTGCCCTGAAGACTGGGAGGGGGGGGGGTAGTGTCCTGCACAAAGGTATAATTTCCTGAACTTTAAATTGCGTGGGACAAAATGACTAGGTATGGGGAAATGGTGGGCATGGAAGGGGTGTTAGTTGCCTTGCAATTACTCTTGACTATTAAAAAGGGCACTAGCCATTTCAATTTCTAATCGAATGAGCCCTTTTTGAAGTTTCTATGACAACGTGTTCTATAAAAACCTTATATGCCCCCAGGTCATAACTTACAATCCTTTCCCATTTGGGCTCTGAGGGGGTTGTCATCCTCAAAAACCTAATTTACAGAACTTAAAACTACGTTGAATAAAATGGCTATCTTAAAATTTTGATTGGATGTGTTTGGGGAAAAGGTGGGCGTGAGAGGGGGGTTAGTTGCCCTCCAATCACTTTTGACTATTAAAAAGGGCAATAGCCCTTTGAATTTCCAATCGAACGAGTCTTTTTTGAAGTTTCTACGACAATGCCTTCTATAAAAACCTTATATGCCCCCAGGGCATAACTTACAACCCTTGCCCTGAAGGCTGTGGGGGAGTGTCCTCCTCAAAAACATAATTTCTGTCTGGAAATCAACTAAGCTGAACGCAATGGCTATCCCAAAATTTTGATTGGGTGTGTTTCGGGAAATGGTGGGAGTGGAAGGGGTGTTAGTTACCTTCCAATCACTTTTGACTATTAAAAAGGGCACAAGCCACTCCAATTTCCAATTGAATGACCCCTTTTCGAAGTTTCGACGACAAATTCTTCAATACGAAATACCCTGCTCTAAAGGAAACAAAAATATTAAATAATACGTTGTGCCAATATTGTTCTTATAGGCCCTCAGGGCATAACTTAAAACCCTTGCCCCGAGTGTTTTGGGGAGTGTCCTCCTCAAAAACATATTTTCTATATGGAAATCAACTATGCTGAACAAAATGGCTATCTCAAAATTTAATTGGTCATAACCAATTAAATTTTACTCAAAATTTACTGTAGGTCATAACTTACAATCCTTTCCCATTTGGGCTCTGAGGGGGTTGTCATCCTCAAAAACCTAATTTACAGAACTTAAAACTACGTTGAATAAAATGGCTATCTTAAAATTTTGATTGGATGTGTTTGGGGAAAAGGTGGGCGTGGGGGGGGGGCTAGTTGCCCTCCAATCTTTTTCGACTATTAAAAAGGCACTAGCCCTTTGAATTTCCAATCGAACGCTTTCAAGACGTCGCAAGACGTTTCAAGTGTCGAGACGAAGCTTTCAAGGAACCTTGGAATCTTGAGAAAACTCAGTCACCATTTCCCTAAAAAAATACTGATACTGATTTACAATGCAGTTATCAAGCCTCACATTCAATATTGTTCTACGGTTTGGCAATCTAATTTCAAGACACATTTACAGAGACTAAACTCAGTTCACAATAAAGCACTTCAAATTTTAGGCCCAGCACCGAACAGACTATCAATGGCATCACTTTACAGACTATCTTGCACCGTTTTTGTTTTAAATATTTTTCAGGAACACTCCCATCACCATTTAGAGGCTTATTCACACTAGCATCACAAATCCATAGTTTAAATACACGATCTTCATCAGACATTTACATACCCCCGACACCGACAGCTAGGTCGGAATTTTCTCCTAGAATTGCGTGTGCTAGAGAGTGGAATGCACTTCCGCAAGAGCTGAGGTCATATAGGTCTCTCGGCTCCTTTAAAAAGAATGTGAAAAAATATCTAAAAGATTAAATTTTTTTTTACTAGATTTATTTTATTATTATTATGTTTAAAATTTTTCGATATTATTATTAATTATCATATTTTTGTTTGATACTTCAAGGGGTGTGAGCGGAGGAGAAGTTGTGTTAAATTTATTGTTATTTGATGGCGGTTCGGGGTGGAAATTGAAGAGGACAGGAGGCCACGCTGTATTTAGAGTGGGAAATTATTACGGGCCCAAACGTGCATCAATGCACAAGGAACTAAGTTAAGTGTATTTTTATATATATTTTTTTGAATTAAAACCCATATTGAACTTGAACTTGAACGAACCTTTTTTGAAGTTTCTACGATAACGCCTTCTATAAAAACCTTATATGCCCCCAGGGCATAACTTACAACCCTCGCCCTGAAGGCTGTGGGGGAGTGTCCTCCTCAAAAACATAATTTCTTTCTGGAAATCAATTACGCTGAACAATATGGCTATCTCAAAATTTTGATTGGATGTCTTTCGGGAAATGGTGGGCGTGGAAGGGGTGTTAGTTGCCTTCCAATCACTTCTGACTATTAAAAGGGGCACAAGCCACTCCAATTTCCAATTGAATGAGCCCTTTTGGAAGTTTCTACGACAACTTCTTTGATACGAAGTGCCCTGCTCTAAAGGAAAAAAAAATAAATAATATATTGTGCCAACATCGTTCTTGTGTGCCCTCAGGGCATAACTTAAAACCCTTGCCCCGAGGGTTGTGGGGGAGTGTCCTCCTCAAAAATATATTTTCTATCTGGAAATCAACTACGATGAACCAAATGGCTCTCTCAAAATTTTACTTGGATGTGTTTGGGGGAATGATGGGCGGGGGGGGGGGGGCTTGTTGCCCTCCAATCACTTTCGGTTGTTAAAAAGGGCACTAGCACTTTGAATTTCTAATCAAATGAGCCTTTTTTGAAGTTTCTACGACAACGCCTAATATAAACACCTTATATGCCCCCAGGGCATAACTTACAACCCTTGCCCTGAAGGCTATGGAAGATTGTCCTCCTCAAAAACGTAATTTCTATCTGGAAATCAAATTTGCTCAACAATATGGCTATCTCAATATTTTGATTGGATGTGTTTCGGGAAATGGTGGGCGAGGAAGGGGTGTTAATTGCCTTACAATCACTTTCAACTATTAAAAAGGGCACAAGCAACTCCAATTTCCAATTGAATTAGTCGTTTTCGAAGTTTCTACGACAACTTCTTTGATGCGAAGTGCCCTGCTCTAGAGGAAAAAAAAATAATAAATGATACATTGTGGCAACATCGTTCTTATATGCCCTCAGAGCATAACTTTAAACCATTGCCCCGAGGGTTGTGAGGGAGTGTCCTCCTCAAAAACATATTTTCTATCTGGAAATCAACTATGCTGAACAAAATGACTAACTTTTAATTTTGATTTGATGTGTTTGGGGGAATGATGGGCGTGGGGGGGGGGGGCTATTTGGCCTCCAGTTACTTTCGAATATTCGCACTAGCCACTCCAATTTCCAAGCGAATGAGCCCTTTTGAAGTTTCTAAGACAACTCCTTTGATACGAATTGCCCAGGTATGGAGGAAAAAAAAAATACATAATGCCCACATCGTTTTTTACTTAGGCAGCGCTATCGCGCTGCCTATGATATACAGTGATGTTGATGGTAAAATATGTCAGTAAAAAACAACACAAGTCCCAATTTTTTCCCATGGCAGATATACATCAAAATCTGAACTAGCAAAGTAGCAAAGTATCTTTTTTGGCATTTCTATCAATTGTTTATTTTGTGGAACTTAACAATGAAGCTCATTAAAAGGTCAAACACAGTCTGTTGTCAGCAGCATAATTTATGTTATTTTTTCTTTATGGCAATGCTTCTCAATAGTCAAGAAAGATTTGGATCATTACACATTAAGTTTTATCACAAAAGTGAGATTATTCAGTTGTTCACAAGGTTGATTAATGTGGGCATGTGGATTCATTTGGCAACGAAACCTGGGCAGTTCTATATACCCAAGCTGACCCCCCCCCCCCCTGTGATAGAGCTTGATTTTAATGTCTGTTGTTAACTAATTTATTTTTTCATTTTAGGAAAGTACAAAGTCTTCCAAAAAGGTATCAACAAGCATGTACACACCATTAAGTATTGTTGCTGCTGCAGTAGTTGCATATTTTGCATACCAAGGATATTTAGAAACTAGAATCAATACTCCTTTTAGTGACCAAAAGGTAAGTAATTTTTGTAACTAGTACAAGAGAGTGATATTAAGAAAGAAAGAGAGAGAGGAGGGGTGGGGGAGAGAGGGATGCTGTTAACCAAATTATATTATTAATCATCAATTAAATTGTGAACAGCTACTAATGCCATGGCGTATGGGAGATGGATAAAAAGGAAACTCGGCTTCATTTCTATGAAATAAACAACAAAAAATAAATACAAATATGAATAAGATTTATTGCTACCAAGCCAAATCATAATTCTAGCCATGGTACCAATTGAGGGGGAGCAAGGGCCAATTTGCCTCCCCCCTGAATTTTGAAAAATACTTTTTTTTGTATCTTCATTAAAAGAAGTAAAAAAAAATCCTCTCTCTAGGCTTTGGAAAATATACTCATTTTTATGTACCTTGATTAAAAAGAACACTAAAAAAATACCCCCCCCCCTCCTGCTTTCCACATATCTTTCCTGTGAACCGGCGCTACTGAATGCTAATTGTGAAAGTCTGAATAAAATGTTATTTTTATTATTTTATTTACATTTCTTACTTTTTCTTTGCATGGGGGCCAAGGATATAAAGATTCTATTTTGCCAAAAGGGCACAATAGGTATTTTTCACAAAAAATGACCCATGTTTTGAATACTAAATTAACCCTAACTGTTTTCAAAAAAAAAAAAAAAAAATCAAAGAGAAAATAATTTGACTACTTTCAGAAAATTTCTAATTTGATGAAAAAAAGTTGACTTTAAATAGAATAAAAATTTTAGCAAATTTAAATTGAACTTAAGATAAACTCATTTTGAACTGACCGGTTGTTTTGGACAATGCTGCACCATAAGTAGTAATAGGAGTTTTAATGCTCATTATGCTGGTAATGAAGTGCTAAAGGTGGTTTTGTGTTCAGTTTTGTTTTCTTTAGAAGGTATGAAAAAATGAAAAGAAAATGTAATAAATGAAAAATAAAAAAATCAAATAGTAGAGAAAAACGAGGGTAGTCTCAATCAGTGGAACAATATGGAGCGAAAATAAGCAAATATATCGACAAGGACCTCCGTCAAGTTGGTCCTCAGTGCTAAGAAAAAATAAAAAGAAAAAAAAAGAATATCTAAACTTTTGAAGTAGACTTCACAAGAGTGTCAGAGTGTCTATTTGTCTCTTCACAGAGTGATCAGCCACTGCTTGGAGGCGAGGTTAGCGTCAGGATTGGCCCCCGGCTACACCCTTCCGAACATGCTACTCTTTGACCGCATGGACGTGGTGCTTAGTGTCTTAATGGCACGTGGCTGCTTCAGCTCTCATTGCTCAATAACTTATCTATCCTGAACACGTTCTTCCAGCGCAAGAATGCCCACACTTTTACGTGGAAATCCAGAGGCGGCCATACCTTTGCTCAGATCAATTACATATTGATCCGCCAGAGATGAAGATAATCTGTAGTCAACTGTCAAGTGTTTGGAGGAGGCGACACTGGGTAAAAGAACGGCTGAGACCGTTTTCTTCTTGCTCCTATATGAAAGCAGAAGCTATCAAACCGTAAGACAGCCAGACTACCCTCTAGAACTCGGAATCCCAAAAGTCAGGATTGAGTGTGCCATGAGGTTGAAGAACCGCTTTCTAGCCCTGGAACAAACATAACAAGGTAATGAGAGTCCAGAAAAGGAAGTCATAGAAAGAACATGGTCGAAGATCAAACATATTACGAAAGATGTCGCTGCTCAAGCTCTTAGAAAGAGAACAAAAAGCACAAAAAAGTAGTGCACCGCCCACTGCCCTGGATGAGAAAAAAAAATGCATCGAATAAGACGGTATTCAGAGAGCTCCGCAAGAAAACTCAAAAGCTGGCAAGGAGAGATGAAAATGCCTACTGGTCAAAGCTAGCGACAGACTTAGAAGAGGCTGCAGCTAGAAATATGACCCCTAAGCAATATAGGATCCTCAGAGACCTGAACTTGAAAAAGAAGAGGAATACCACCGCAGAAAATGTGAAAAGATCAGGTGGGACTGTCATTACAGGGCGACTAGAAAGAATGAACCGATGGATCTGCTAAATAGGAGAGGCCAGACTATACCACAATCTTCCTCCGTCCACTCCAGCCAAAATATGCAACCAGCAGCTCTAAAGACCCAGGTGAGGACTCCCTACCGGCAGAAATATACATAGCAAGTCCGGCGCTTATTGAAGCCCTAACGAACCTACTTAGTAAAGTATGGGATGCTGAATATATTCCCCAGGACTGGCGTAACGCAACTATAATCCCTATATTCAAGAAAGGAAATGACGGAGAGGTAAAATTTACCAGAGAGTCCCATTAATAGACACAGCTGGGAAGATTTTTGGAATAGTTTTAGTGAACCGCTTTAAATAAGAGCGAGAGCAGTGGACAAGGAAGAACTGGGTAGGTTTCTGCCCTGGAATGGGGTGTGTAGACCATATCTTTACCCTGCGACATCTTCCTCACCAACGTTTCATTCACGGATTGGATACCTTTGCAGTCTTTCTGGAATTTTATCGCTTCATTTGACTTGATATTATGTCTTTTGTTATGACAAATAATGCTCGAAGACGGTGTTCCGGCGGAAATAGTCGACCTGCTAAGAGCATACTATGATATTACCCCGAGTAACGTACGGGGAAATGGTGAGCTAACAGAACTATTTGACATAGTATATGGCGCCCGTCAAGGATGTCCGGGATCGCCAATTCTTTTCAACTACATTTGGATTATGAAAAACGCATTGAAAGATGATGATGGTGACGCCTTTTCAGCACAAGAAACAATTGCTGACATTGAATATGCAGACGACGGTACTCTACTTGCACACTCCACCCAGGAAGCACAAAATATGATAGAAAGAGTAGCGAAAACGGCTAGTGAGACAGGACTCGCGATCAGCATCCCCCCCAAAAAGTATCTTTCAACCTAAGAGAACACTTCTATATACCTCAGTAGAGAACCTAATAAGAGGGTGGAAGGGTTCAAATACCTAGGGTCGTCGATAGATGCTAAAGGTGGAGCTACTAGTGAGATTCAAGGCATGATTAGCAAAGCTTGGTGAGTCTTTGGCCAGCTCCACGAACCACTTTGGACTAGAAGGGAAATCTACCTTGTGACGAAGCTCAAGATTTACTCAGCATGTGTGTGTTCAATTTTGTTATATGGATGTGAGACCTGGCCCCTTCAGGCGGAGGAAGAGGGTCACCTTGACACCTTTGACTGAAATGTCTACGTGCCATTAGTAACATGCGGCTGGCGCAAAGAACCAGTAACCAACGGCTGATGAAAGTCTGCGGACAAAAGCGTGACATTTTCAGCATAATCAAGAAAAGACATCTGAAGTGGCAAGATCGCGTAATATGGCGTCCGGAAGAGACCCTGACATGCCAGGTACTGCCAGTAGCCCCTGCGTTCTCATGGAAGAAAAATCTGGCCAGGTGGAAGAAATCTGGCCAGGTGGCCAGGTGGCCTCATGGAAGAAACATCTGGCCAGGTGGCCAGATGAAATCTTGTCATAACGTCGTCAGAAAAGATGTTGAACCGCTAGGGGGATTCTGAAAGCATGGTCACAAATGGACAAGGCGTGGCTGATGTTTATTCGACCACTCACAGAAGACAGAACCCAATGGAAGCAATTGGTCCAGCAGCATCTTGCTGCCGAGTTGGGCTGAATAGCCTGTGTCTCGTCTTAAGCAGGTGAGCAATTACAAGCATTGTGCCGCTCATACAAATCAGCTGTTTAAAACCTTTTTTGGACTGAAGAGGATATGCCTGCTCAGGTGATGGAAGTACTATTTTGCCCCTGTGTTCTTCACTGTACTTGGTATAAGACATTTCCTCTTGATAGTACAGGCGAACTAGCCAAAAATATGGGTCGACCCCCAACAAATTGCAACAGAAATGGTTTTTATACCTTATTGTAGAAAAAAAGCTTAACAACATATCTAAAGTTGCACATTCTAGGTCAACGCAAAATTAGTTTTTTTTTGCTTTTCGTGTCAATTTTTTCAGTTTTTTTTTCTTAAAAAATGAACTGGCGGTAAATGTTCGTTTTTCTCTATATAAAGTATCATCCCGATGTAAAATGAAAAGCTGAGCCCGAAAATGAAATCAAATGTGATGTACAATGTACCAGAAAAAAGTTTCATAATCAT
>JAQQPU010004011.1:5523-20477 GCA_029168905.1 Artemia sp. Kazakhstan ARC1039 | reverse complement strand
ATATATATATATATATATATATATATATATATATGTATATATATAAGTTATTTAGTGTTAAAAAGCAGTTTCTACTCTCTTTTTGTTGCTTTCTCTTCTACTAATGCATTATAAAACAACATAATCGGTAGTCCTCGGTATTGAAAAGTTGCATAAAGGCATGATTTCAATTCTGTTCATGAGAGTTGTGGCACTAAAAAAAGCAGCATTTTCATCTTTTCTATGTCCTTTTCTTTTACCGTTATATTTTACAAAGATTTGGCTAAGATAATCGATGGAATTAGATAAATCAGCCCCCCTAGAACCGAAAGATATTTGACCTTGTATTTCCACTTAACAACCTACAATATATTGCTTCCTAGCCAACCAATAAGATCGTTTGTATTTGTTAACCCTTCGTTGTAATTATATTTCTGAACCCTCTTTGTAACTGTCTTTTGACGAAGATAATCTAACATTCATAACTATAAGGGATACTAATCTATCCCTTTCGAGCCACTAACCCCCTCTTTTTTCTAGATGGTTCGAAATTACACGGGAACTGGTCGCGGCCGTCCCGACCAGGAGAAATTTAAAAAGGCCGTGCAGTCTATATTCGCGGGAAGACTAACTTTTGCGAAAGCTGCGGAAGAATTCTCACTGAAAAAATATTTGATGCTGTAAAACGTGTGAAGAATCGCATTTCTGAAATGGAAAAAGACGGCGTTAAGACAGTCCGCAACGGAGGAAGCACTTTTCGAGGTGATTGGGGTCCCACTGCGGACAGTATTTACTCAAGAACAAGAGAGAGAGCTCAGCAAATACCTTCAGAAATGCAGTCTAATGAACCACGGGCTGACACCAAAGGCCGTCCGAAAGTTGGTATATGACTGGGCACAGATGCTTTCTCTGAAAGTCCCCGAAACTCGGGCTAAAGAGGAGATGGCTGGCTTAGATTGGTTCAAAAGCTTCATGCGGCGGAACTCAGAGCTTTCAACACGAAGGCCAGAAAATACCAGCCAAGCAAGAGCGGCTGGATTCAATGCTCCAGTTGTGAAGCAGTTTTTTGAGAACTTGAAGTCGCTTTATGTACATTACCAGTTTTGACCAACCCGGATTTGGAACTGCGACGAGACAGGGCTACCTACCGTTGTACAAGCACCACGTGTCATTGCGAAGAAAGGAACAAAACAGGTCCAACAAACCGTATCAGCCGAAAGAGGCGAGAACGTCACTACGTTGTGTTTTGTGAGCGCAAGTGGACAGACGATACCTCCGGTGTATGTCTTTCTCCGCGTTAAAACCCCGGACTAGATGTTCCGAGACGGTCCCCCTGGTTGTGTAGGCCTTGGTCATCGAAGTGGTTGGATGACGGCGGACAATTTTTACTTGTCTATTCAGCATTTTCAGAAGCAAGTCAGCGCAACTCCTTAAAATCCGGTTCTTTTGTTGCTCGACAATCATGATAGCCACATTTCAATTCAAGTCGTCAATTTCTGCAAGGAGAAAGGGATCCATCTTCTCACATTCCCGCCCCACTGTTCACATCGTCTTCAACCACTAGACGTGTCGGTTTATAGTCCTTTGAAACACACTGTCAAAGAGTCCTATGATTTGTGGCTTCAGCAAAACCCAGGCCAAAGGATATCGGTCCATGAAGTCGCACAACTTTCGAAAGTGCCATTTATTCAAAAGCTGAATCCTCAGAACATAACTGCTGGGTTTGTCAAGACTGGCATATGGCCATTAAACCCGGACGTGTTTACAGAGTCTGATTTTCTCCCGGCAAGTGTAACTGACAGAGCTGAACCACAGGAGGAAAGTTTGCGGCAAGCTGAAAGGCCAGCAGCACAAGGAAAGCAGCTCGCTCAACGAAGGGGGCGAGCACTGCCAATGAGTTAAGCTCAAGTTCAAAGACACCGGAAGCGGTGAGGCCGTATCCCAAAACCACCATTGTGCGGCAGGTGTGCGGCGCTAGGAGGCGCGGAAGGACCAGGATCCTGACAGACACTCCAGAGAAAAGCCAGCTTGAAGCTCAGGCAAAAGCTTCGAAAAAGGCAAAGGTCCCAGCACAAGTGAAGAAAGCAAAAAAGCCTCGGAAACAAAAAGAGACGGTTAGTAGCGAGGACGAAGAGGAGTTTGCTGGGGTGAATGAAGACTCCGATGAGTCACTTCACATCGGGAGTGAGTAGGAAAACGAAACAATGGAATACAGTCTCGGAGATTTTGTTTTAGTGAAGTTCTCTGTTGTAAAAAAGGAAATTCTGCAATTTTCTATGCAGGAGAAATCGTAGAAATTAGGAACGAATGCGCTACGGTGAATTTTCTGCGCAGAAGTGGCGAGAAATTTATATTCCCTGAGCAAATTGATAGAGCAGAGATAGATCAAACTGATATTGAGCTTAGACTCTCAGTCCCTCAGTTCACAGGAGGAACTGGAAGGTCAGTGAGAGGCCTAGTATTTGGATACGACCTCTCTGCCTACAATGTTAAGTGATGAGTTTGTCCATTTATGCTTATATAGTTGAAAATCTGGTCATTTTGTGTTTTTTACGTTTTTTTCAAATAAATAGCTGAAATATTTACCGGATTAGCCCCTACGCTATCCGCTTTCGCCCCGTGGTGGGGGCTATTCCGACCGATTGAGAGGCTACTGGTTTTAGGGTGGTGGACGCTTTACCTTGATTCCTAAAATTTTCATAAATTCACCATAGAACGCTTAATATCTGCTTTCCATTCTCCGTAAAAACCGGGTCTTTTGGTTGAAAAATAAGCTTACAGCAGCAGGAAAAGCAAAAATCGTTCGATATGTAAATGTTCGTTTTCTGTATATGAAATATCATCCCAATATAAAATGAAGAGCTGAGCCCGAAAATGAAAGCAAATTTGATGTAAAATGTACATATGTGATTTTACCCTTCTCATCTTTGTAACCTCTTTTTCACCATACTATCAGAAGGCAACTATTCTGACATAAAATGATGAGTTGAGCCCAAAAATCAAATTAACCTGATCTAATATCCACTAGAAAACCCGTTTCATATTCATCAATATGCACTTTTATCGATAGGAAGAGACTGGTCCAGTACAGAGCCTCGAAACTGTGGTTCCAATGCTATGGTATCCGTACTACGAATTTCCTTAAGAGCCGAACGATCTGGGTCATGGGATCTCCACTTAAAATCCACCTCTGACATGCTAACTTATCTGGCGGCATCTGGGCACAACAATTACACAAAATCCTGCCAGCTTTACATCCAGTGAATGGTCAAGCTCCAAGAAACTACAAAGCAGAATCCAGGTGGAGATTGCAAAAGACTGGACCCCACTCTCCTTTTTCAGAGGTTTATCACGCTAGCAAAGAGGATCGATCTCACGGAATCTGAGTACTTTCAACACGAACCGTGTTCCTACCCGGCGTAACTTTTTGACAGTTCTTACATGCTCCGGTCTCCGAAAAAGCCAGCGTTTACCAATGCTATAGCACAGGTTTGCAATCTTGAGGAGCGCTCTACTCCCCTTCGCAAAGGCATTCGATATATCATCGACGGTGGAGCTCCTCTGCACAGAATTTCATGGGCCAAAAATGAACGATACTCCGAAATCCTTGACCATCATACTACTTATGCGACCCAAAAGTATCCATCTGCCACTATTGTGTTCAACGGCTACGATGGCGGAGCTACTATATAGGATATGGCCCAGTCGAAGAGAAGTCGTATAATCGGCCGTGAGATCTTCTTCACATCAGATATGCAGCTGAAGGTAAAAAAGGATGAGTTCTTGTCCTGCAAGAAAAACAAGGCCTGGTTTATCTGCGCAGAGGCTGTTTATCTCCGATCAAAGGGCTTCCTCGTAGTCCAGGCACCAAGTGATGCATGTGTCCCAATTGTGCAAGCTACTGTTGATTTATCCCGGTATTACGACACTGCCGTCATTGGAGATGATACTGATCTTTTGGTTTTATTGTGTTATCATGGTGACCAATCAAGCAAGAAGCTATTTTTTACACCTGAGCCAAAGTGAAACAAAGCTTCCCGAATATGGGATATTCACAAATTGAAAGAGAAGCTGGGCCAAGAGACATGTCATCTAGTTCTTTTTGCTCAGACTACCTTAGGTAGTGACTCCACTTCACGGATTCACAGTGTGGAAAAATGCCTTGCTCTGAAGAAGGTAATGACAGATGCTCTTTTTCGTACATCAGCCTGCTGTGAATTAGAAGAAGAATCAGCTGCAGTTTTCATGGTGAAGTCAGCTTCGAAGGAGGAAGTAAGGGTTGCTGTAGAAGACGCTCTGCTCATGATATATGGCTCATCAAAAGGGAGAAATCTGAATGAACTCGACATGGAAGTTTTTAAAAGGAAGGTGACTACTGCTAGCACGTTCGTCCACCCAGAACAGTTACCACCAACTTCTGATGAGGCTATATTCCACAGTTACAGGGTTTTCTACCTATTTCAGGTATGGAGTGGAGATCCTGATTCTGAACTTAAAGCCGAGGAATGGGGTTGGAAAAATAAAGATGACTTCTTGTATCCATTGACTACTGACGTCCTACCAGTCCTTTTTCTGCTTCTGAAAATTGTGAACTGCTTCTGTCAACTGTAATGTAGCTCAACGAGATATAGCTGCTTTAGAAACGGCTTTGCTTGCACTGCTGCGTGTAAAACGTGCAAAGGGACAGCATGTTCTAACTCTCCAAGAATCGAAAGCTATAACAATGAGGAGAACGTTGAAGCTTAGATATCTGAATTAAAAGAATAAATTGTGAATGCTAGTCGGAGTTTGATTCTTTCTTTCAAATGTTCATGAAGTTGACTCGATAATTTTATCAGTTGTGAAGACTAGTCTATGTGTACATAATAGTTTTGCCAAGAGGGATTTTAAATGTCGGCTACTGAAAACTAGTTTCATAGATGATTTCCCTTTTCTAATATTTTAATGTTTTAATAAACATCTTGCAATCACTTTTTTTAAACCGACCCATCAGGTGATGGAGCCAGTGACGAACAGATTAAGGCTAACTAATTATTAAATCTACCCAGCGAAGTTACCCAATTTACCCAGCGAAAGATGGTCTGGTAAAAAAAATGGGGGTTACGACGACGAGAAGCGTAAACATCTCATATTGATGATTATGAAACTTTTTTATATACCGTACACCAAATATGACTCCATTTTCGCACTCATCTCGTCTTTTTGTATCGGAATAATAAATAAGTTCAAGAAAAACGAACAATTACTGGAACTTAATTTTTTTGTTAGGAAAGTGAGAAAACTGTCACGATACGCCAAAAAAAAGTTTTGCGTCGACCTAGAATATGTAACTTTTTATATGTTGTTCAGTTTTTTCCCTTTACAACATGGTGTAAAAATAATTTCTGTTCCAATTTGCTTTTACCAGCAATCGACGAATTGGTGGGCAACAAGTGCTAAAAGAAACATGTCAAATGAAAATGAAAAAATGCATATTGATGAATATGAAACGGGTTTTCTAGTAGACATTTCATGAGTGTCGTTTGATTTTTGGCCTCAGCTCATCATTTTATGTCAGAATAGTTGTCTTCTGATAGTATGATGAAAAAGAGGTCACAACGATGAGAAGGCTAAAATCATATATTGATGATTATGAAACTTTTTCCTAGTACATTGTACATCAATTTTGCTTTCATTTTCGGTCTCAGTTCTTGATTTTACATCGGATGGTACTTCATATACAGAAAAACGAACATTTATCGATAGTTAATTTTTTGGGGTAGAAACTGAAAAAATTGACACGAAAAGCAAAAAAAAGTTTTGCGTCGACCTAGAATGTGCAACTTTGGATATGTTGTTCACCTTTTTTTTCTCTACAATTTGGTGTAAAAATCATTTCTGTTGCGATTTGTTTGGGGTCAAGCTCTAGTTTGCCTGTAGTATGACCTTTCTGGTGTACAATCTGTGCTTATGGAATATAATAATAATAATAAATTTTTTACTGATGGAATAAATAGTTCTATCTTATTATAATTTATTGATGTTTATTACGATTAATTAATAACAATTTACATTGATAATAAAAATCAGTGTTATCTCCCCCACTTCCTCTACATTAGATCCTTCTGGAAGATTATTACAAATTCGCACTTCGCAAAATACCTTCTGAGATATCCATTTTGAACACGCAATTCAAATCTCACCAATAGTCTTCACATAGCAGATACTACTAAAGCCGTTGCTAAACTTATGGAGAAACACAACCAACACATTTGAAGACATGCTTGGAGCCGCCTTTTTCAACTCTAGTTACTTTTTTATAGTGTATAGTGATATTTTGCTTCTTTTTTTCTCTCTTTGTACTGCTCCGTCATTTTCTTTTTGTACGAAGACGGGTTGCATTGTGCACTAAGCAATACCTGTGACTGGGTATTGCTTCAATACTAAGATGAATAAAAGCAATAGAGTAGGCCTGGTGTTATTCATGTTATTTACCCTATTCACGTTGTCGCCCAAAAATGAAGGGTGCTTATGAATTAAGGCACAGATGGAGCTGCACCAAGAATCCCTATGCACCAAATTCCAGAAACTTTTGAGTCTGGATCTAACTATCCATACTCCTTGACACTTCAATACAAAAAAAAGCTATATGTATAGGCTTACATATTGCAATGTCAGGTTTGGTTTCATAGCTGTCTTTTCTTTAATCGTCACCACTCCTCATGGGAGAAGGCCCTGTGACAGGCGGGTTTAAATCCAAATCACAATGTTTTTTATAAACAAATTCACAACTCTGGCGGTTCGCCAATGCTTGTTTTTTTTGTCACAATGCTTGATATACAAAGAGCAAAATGACAAAGAAGTTTTGATAAAGATAAATAACATACAATTTTTTTCATGCTATCAATTGAAATGATAAAGAACAAATACAAAGAAGTCAACTCAACTCAAATTCACACGAGTTTGAAAGCTATGTGACATATTTGTACTCATACTTCAGGATTATAACATGTAATATAAGCGGGAACAAACTTTTGTTCATATCTTGCACGTTGCGGGACGATTTGCTATGGTTTAAGAGCAGGCGCCGCCACTTGGTGAGGGTACATTATTCCAAGGAGTTTTCAGATACGTTTTTATTGCCTACTAACGCACTTAACAATAGTAAAAATTTTCTTTTGTAGGTTGTTGCTGCTACAGGACTGGATGTACCTGGTAGATATTGGGGCTCATACAGGCCTGGCGTCTATTTTGGATTGAAAACAAGAGAACCCAAGTCTTTATTAGCTGGCCTTATGTGGTTCTCTCCAAGCCTTTGGGCTATGGGTGATGTTAATTTAAGGTAAGTGTTATGTCAATACTAAATAAGATGATGTAGCTGAATATCATTATCATATTGACAAGCAAAATGCAACAAGATATTTTAGAAAAAGAAGGCTAATTTGTGAATAAAACGTTAGATTTTCCGTATTCAGTGTGGGAACTATTCTTGAATGCCAGGCTTACATGAAGCAAAGATATTTCTAGTTGATGGGGTAGGGGGGGGGGGGGGTTGTAGGAATAATCACTTAAATATAATGAAAAATAGCAGTACTTAATTAAATGCTACTACTACTACTAATAACAACTCACCACATCACCAAGCCGCCTGGGGCCAACACAGTTCAGGGTAGAATCACATTTTTCGTATAGCCTACTATTTGAAATACGCTCAGTCAGCTTGTACTCAGAACAATTCGTAGGTAATTTCTCTGGAAAACATCTAGCAAATCTTCATCTGCTTTTCGGAAAGCCGATGCTTCAGAACAATATTTGACTAGTGTCATCACTGTAGCTTCCAATATTCTAATCTTGGTTTGCAGACTTGTCTTCCTATTCTTCCAACTTTTTCCAGCTTCGAAAAGAAACCCTGAGACTTGACTATTCTACTTTGAACATCATCACTGCTCCCAGCGTCTTTACTAATAATACTACCAAGATAAGTGAAGCTGTCCACCTGATCAATCTTTTCGTTACCCAGTGTAACCTTTTCATCTTCATTTATTCCTACCCTTAGCGACCTAGTCTTATTAAGTTAAATTTTTGAACCTATTCTAGCACCCTGAACTCGCAAAACCTCTAAAAGATCAATCATTTTGCTCACACTATCATCTAGGATGCTTAAATAATCAGTATAATCTAAGTACAGGAAAGTTTTTCCTCCCCATTTGATTCCGTGTTCCCCCATTGCCTTTCCTGTGTTCCTTAAGACAAAGTCCATCAAAATAATTTATATAAAGGGGGATAAAACATAACCATGCTTAACTCCTGATTTAATACGAAACCAGCTTCTAATCTCATTTCCTACTTTAACCACAGTAGTGTTATTCTTGTACATAGCACTAATCACTCTTAATATATTTGTGTGGTATACCATACAAGGATAAGACCTTCATTAAAGCTTTTCTATCAACAGAATCGATGCTTGCTCATAATCTATAAAACTGAGGACCAAAGATGTTTGATAACTAGGCACTTCTAAATTATTAACCTAAGAGTGAAAAATGTGGTCGACACATCTTCTACCCTTTCTAAAACCGCACTGTTCTTCTTCTTATCACTTTGTCTACAGCATCTCTCAGTTTAAAAAGTGTCATATTACTAAGTAATTTGCAACCAACTGAGACCAGGCAAATGCCTCGATAATTACCACACTCACTCTTATCACCTTTCTTATGCAGTGTTTAATTAGAGCTTTCCTAAAATCGCTAGGTACTTCTCCCTTTTCAAAAATCATATTCACAATCTTCAGTATTTGATTTCTAACCTCAGAGCCACCATATTTAAGAAACTCATTTACCGCAGTATCAGCACATGGGGCCTTATTATTTTTTTATCCTTTTAGAACTGTTGCTCATTCTTCCTTACAAAATAAATCTTCCTTCACCTTCAAGGTATTACAAACTTTTCATTTTCCTCTATATCTTTTCCTGTAACTCTTTCTTGGTTTAGCGCATTCTCAAACTGTCCTGCCCATCTCTCTTTAACTCTGTCCTTATCACTAATAAATGTGGTTCGGTTCCTATCTTTAACTGGGACAAGTCCAATTTGACTACTCCCTCTCAATTTATTAACATGCCAGTACAATATTTTACTATTATGCCATCTAGTTCCAACTTCCAGATTCTTGGCAGTTTTATCCATGGCCTCCACTTCACACCTTCTTAGCTCATATTTTAATGCTTTCTCCACTTTCTTTACATTCTTCTTGTTTTCATATGATCTACCACTCACATAATTCTTGTACAAGCCCTTTCTTTTCTGTATTAAACAGAAAGCTTTTCTACTAATATTCCTAGCTGCGTTCCTAATTTTCTTCCCTAAGACACCATAAGCAACTTCACAAATTGTTTTCCTAAAATCATTCCATCCATTTTCTACACTGTCAAATTTTAAACTCTCCAACTTAGTATTCAACTGTTGCTGGAAAGTGTCTCTCAGATTCTCATCCTGGAGTCTATCAACATCATAACTTCCAGGGAGGTAGTTACCCTTCCGAAATTTTAGCTTTAAATTTACCCTAGACACTACTAGATGGTGATCTTTACTTTTAACATCAATAACAGCACTCCTATTCACCCTAGTATCTTACGTTGATCCTGCCAGTCTTCGGTTTACAATAACATAATCAATAAGGTTCGCTGTTTCACCATCACATGAATACCACGTTACCTTATGGCTATTTTATGGCTAAGCACTGCATTGGTTATAACTAGATTTTTGTACCTACAAAATTGCAGCAGTCTGTAGCCATTACTGTTTTTCTTTCCTCAACCAAATTTACCTAGGCTAGGAAACCATCTATTCCTATTTCTACCGACCTGGGCATTAAAATCTTCTAGTAAAAAACACCATGTTTCTACCTGGGACCCTGTCTATTTGCTCCTGTAACTGTATTTAAAATTCATCTGAGTCACTAGTACCTCCGTCAGTCGGTTCTACAGGGGTATATGCTACTATAACTGATACCCTGAACTTTTTAGTCATAAAATGAGCGATCACTATTCTATTATTAATACCTTCCCAGCCTAAACAGGACTTAGCAGCTTCCTTATCCATCATTAGCCCTATTCCCTGCCTATGAGCCCCATCCTTCCTGCCTGAGTAAATAAATTCTATATCACCTAATTTTATGCTCCATATCCCTGGGATATGAGTTTCTGAAACTCCTAATAAGTCCAATTCAAATCATCTGAATTTGTCAGTCAAAATGTCGATACGAATGTTATTTTTTAACGTCATAACATTCCAAGTTCCAATTTTCATATTTTCTAAATCATTTAAGTTGTTTTGGCCTCAGGAAAAGCAATGGTCCCAGATACTAGTGCAGGACCAACATATCTTCTTAAGTCTACACCGAAGCACTTAAACTGGCTTAGAACCGAACAGCAAGAAGTCTCTGGGACCTCCAGTTGAATGGAGTCTTTGTGTAGTCCTGGGCCCATCTTGGTCACAGCATGGCTTTCAGCACTTGGCGATGCTCTTCTATCAACAAGAGTCGAAATTCTGCACAGACAGTCTCAATCCTATTACCTCGGACTCTTTACATATTCATGCCTACAAATATTATGCTACTACGGAGAGGCAACCCATAGTAGATAAATCAGCTTGGAAGAGGTTTTTCAAAACGAAAACGCCCACCAATACAGACCAAGCCCAGAAGAATTGTCCATTAATCAGAATCCAGTGTGAAGATTCAGACTTCGTGGTGTTAACACCAAAAATTTTTTGGATATAACCCTGTTCAAGCTGTGAAATTTCCCTGTGGACTTTCATTTTGGATTTATTTTCATAAGCGGATTATCGTTTTACTGGCTATTTCAAATTCCCTCGGGACATTAAATTTCCATTGCCAGTCTTCAGAGTGTAAACACCTGTGTTTGGACTTATTATTTCACTAACAAGAACTTAATTAATACAGTGACCTTCAGCAGTTATAACAGTTCACAATTAAGACCGGTATATCTCTTTTTTTTACCGATGTGCTTCTTGATAGACTGATTAACTAAACAAGAGATGTTTACTATCGGAGATCTTGCCTTAGCAAAGTTTATTAACTACCCCCTTTGGCCAGTTAGAATACTTGGAAGAAATTCCTCTAGAAATGGACTGAGTTATCTAGTATTCTGCTACGGTACTCATGATAAGCAGACAGTTAGTGAAGATTGCTTAGTTTCTTATGCAGAAAATATTAATGAAGCAAAGAGATCGAAAACTAAGAGGGTAGGACAAGCATTCACAGAAGTAGCGACTTTCCCCAATATATACAAAGAGTTTGCAAGAACAGGGACGTCTGAAAATTCTTCTAGTTCGTCTATTTCATGACTTTTTCAACAGTTAGCTGCGACCCAGGAAGAAGTTACGATAACTAAGACTAAGCTAGTGGCAGATATAGAAAAACGTGTTGCAGAAAAAATAGTGCAAAACATTGGAACTGGGTCTTCTGGTGCTGTACAGATAAATAGTCAAATTATCACTGCAGACATTTATGATGCTATAGTGCTAGATTTTAATCCGAGGTTTGAGCGCATTGAAAACTTACTTAAAGGAATAAAGAGTCAAATTGAAGCACTAGAAAATCGTATTTTTACAATGGAGAACAAGCTTGATGATTTTGAACAGGAAGCTATGCAAGACTGTCTGATATTCTCAGGAATAAAACAGACACCTGGCTCAGATCTTGATATGACTGTCCTAAACCTTGTAAAGTCAACTATGGGAGTTTTGACTATTACTAGGGAGCATTTTGTGTCGATTCAGCTTTTCAGACTCAACTCTACGGAAGATTCTCGAAATTTAGCCCGCAGAAATCCAGATCCTGTGGCCCCAGTTTTAGTGAAGTTGGTATCAAAAGAACTTGCGTACAAAGTGATTAAAACTAAATCAAAATTAGCTGGATCCGGAATTTATTTTAGTGAATTTCTTACAAAACGTAGAAAGGCAATATTAAATGGTGCACGGGACAAGTTCGGTGTGAAAAATGTTTGGACAGACAAAGGTCGCATTTTCGCGAAATTATCCAGCCAAAGCGCACCGCGTCGGCTCTATAGCCTAGCTGATACTTACTGAATTTTTCATAGTTGATTTAGTTAGAAGTGTCCTTTTTTTGTTGCTTTTCTTTTCTTTTGTTGCTCTTTTTTTTTCAGTGGATGTTGTAAGGATAATGGGTGACATTTCTCACTTGCGTTTTCTAGAGAGTAATCCTTTTAGAGTGGGAGATGTTCTTTATGATGATTTACTTCCAGAAAGTATAAATGCTGATTTTTCCCCGCAAAGAGATAGTTGTTATGTGGATGTAGAGCTTTATAATAATGGATTGGCAGCCATCATAAACAAACCTTCGGGTTTTTGTAGATGGCCGCTGTATATTTGTTTGTATTTTTTTATGCTAAATAAATTAATTAGAATTTGAAAAAAAAATACTGTGTCGTTCACTAGGCTATAATTTCCTTGAGGAGCACCACTCCTCAAGTGGGAATAGCGTTTACCGCAAGGTCCCCAGTCTTGTAGGTACCCCGAAAGGGACAAGGCAGCTCTTGCAGAGGTCATTGACCGTAGATCTGGATCATATGCCCTGCCACAGTTGTCCTCCTATAGAGGATGTCCCGACGGTGGTGTTCTGCATCACCTTGCAATTTAACCCATTACTGGGAGACGGTTTGTACCCACAGGGCGTGTCCACATACCGGTGGACCATGCTGAGTGTACGTTTGAGAGGCCTTCTTCCTCCTCCGCCTGTATTTATAACCACGAGCAAGGGTGCCCAAGTTCCTATTATGACTCATAGGAAAAAGGTCCCCCCTTGGACCGTGCCTCCTATAAAGGGACCCTAAATATTTGCAGCGTGTTATCCTATCGCCACCTGGAGACACGCTGAGTGGCCTGGGGGAGGCCCCTACTGAGCAGTAGACCCATAAATCTACTATGACAGATCTAGCTAACTAGCTTCCAACTGGGGCTTTGGAGTTGGACTTTTAGCAAAATTTTGCGAGAGGGGTACACTCGTTAAAACAAGAAGATGATACACAGAAAAACCCTGACAAAATAGAAATAAAAAAGCTTTTTTAACGGAGACAGCCGCTACACAAACAATTATAACAAAGTATACAAAAAAAGATAAAGATAAAAAAAACGGCACAAGACTGCTCATAAACAACATTTAAACGCATTCTGAAAGGAAGTTAATTCGACAATTAGGTTGCTCACTTGGAAGCTTTGCGAGCACCTCACAATGATCTAAGCTATGCACTTTTAACACCGAAGTTGACTCTCGCTGCAATAGGATTATCACGGCGGTGCTTTGTTAGAGATTCAGATATGAGATTTTTTGAACCAGCCAACTTTGATTTGCTTGCGAACATTCTACCGGCCATCTCAAAAGCAGCAAATAAAAAAAAACTGGGGGAACGTTATCATTATCCAACCCCGAAATATTCAATTTCAACCTGTAAACTAATGAAAAATCCCGTTCAAGTACACTCGAAAGTCCCATCTTTTGCGACGCTATATTTGGAATGGTGCATTGTAGATCAGCACCCGGCTGTTGTATAACACCGCCAAAAAGAAGAGCCCAAAGCTTTTTTCTTGTTCTTAATCATCTACTTTTACCTCAAGCTTGGCTACTCGGGTTTTTTCCATTTAAGATTTTTTATAGATGCCGAAATATTTTCTTATAATACACTGTCTTTTGATTTAAAGACTTTAATAAATGAAAATATAGAGAGAAAACGGGTATCATATTTAAACAAAGCAGTGGAACAAAACAAAAGAAGCGATCCGAATATTTTGACACCATGTCCGGGAGCCTTTAGCAACGGAAAAAAAGTGATTACTGTTATATTTGGTAACTATTAAGATGTAAGTTTAATTTATTTATTTTGTTTTTTTATATGTTGTGTTTAATTTTATATGTTGTCTTTACTCATTATTTCTTTTTCGTTGATAAAGGCTGGCGGAGGTGGGGTCAAATTATTCAGATCTTTATTATTTGAACTTTGTTGTTTTTTTTCTGTTTTGTTCCGCTGTTTTTTTTAAATGTGATACCCGATTTTCTCTCTGTATTTTCATTTATTGAATTCTGTTTATAGATACCAATAATTGCTATAGTTTCGGATTGAATTTTAGAGAGACGGACGAGTAAATTTCGCTCACAATAGTCTAAACAAAATTTTTGAGTAGTTGGTCCTTGCCACATCTATCCTGAACTAGTTTCGAAATTGTGCTCACCATTGACTCTTTTTTGTGACTTCCTCCTCAGCTGTGACGTTTTTTGAGAGTAGATTTCCGGTAGACGGTTCAGAAAAAAATTTCTCAGATCAAACAGCAGATACACTGTAAAATTAAACCGCCAGTCTTCGGAACCGTAAGAAATGCAATGACTTCGTGTTTACTAATTGATTCAGCATGGAAAGTTGCGTAAGAATAGGTCCTTAACTCCAAATTGAGAAAAGGTGCAGATATACTGTTTTGGGATTGGAGAGCCGAAAGGTAGTTCGGTGCTACCTTCTAGGATATAATATAAGAAGGATAAGACGTCTACGTCAAGTTTTATGGATGATGGATAACAGGTTTCCAAAAATGTTTTTTTTTTTAAGTCCACCTGGTCTCAAGCAAAAAGCAAGACGTCATAGAAGATTTCAAATAGGGTTGAAGGAGGAGCCTGGGCAACTGTTTTGGCCTCAGTTAGCTTTGTTTTGTAAGAAACCACCCTTAACTCCAAATTGAGAAAAGGCGCAGACACACTGTTTTGAGATTGGACAGGCGAAAGGTAATTCGATCCGACCTTTTAGGGTATAGTTAAAGAAAGACAAGATGTATGTGTCATGTTTCATTGACGACGGATGCTAGATTTTCAAAAATTGTGCGTTTTGAAAGTACATCTGGTCTCAAACAAAGTGCAAGACGTCCTTGAAGATTTCAAATTAGGGTGAAGGTGGAGCTTGGGCAAGTGTGTTGGC
>JAQQPU010004010.1:33024-53312 GCA_029168905.1 Artemia sp. Kazakhstan ARC1039 | reverse complement strand
AATACTTTCAAAAGGCTTTATTATATCTTTTCAGAACAAGTTCTTTACGTAATTTCCCTCCTAAACCAATTTTACAACTTGAAGTACTCATCTTTTTCACCCACATTTTTACCTTTAAGCTTTTTGCATACCCCAACACCAAGCAATACCTTTCAAAGGCTTTATTATATCTTTTCAGAACAAGTTCTTTATGTAATGTCCTTCCTAAACCAATTTTACAACTTGAAGTGCTCATCTTTTTCACCCACAACTTTACTTTACGACTTTTTGCATACCCCAACACCAAGGAATACTTTTCAAAGGCTTTATTATATCTTTTCAGAATAAGTTCTTTACGTAATTCCCTACTAAACCAAATTTACAACTTGAAGTACTCATCCTTTTCACCCACAACTTTACTTTACAACTTTTTGCACACCACAACATCAAGCAAGGTTCCACTTCAGTTCATATTTTTCCCCAAAGACATAAATTTAAAGTTGTCCTCCAAATTTTTTGTAGAAGATAGAAAGTTATATATTGATCGTGAATATTTCACCATTACGATAAGGAGCTCCACTTTAATTCTGAAATTTTTCCCAATCTCATAAAAAAATTTAAAGCTCTGTTCAAAATTTTAGCGTTGAAAATAGGAAAAGTTATACTATGATTGTGAATATTTTCCATGTAGATAAAAAGTTCCATTTTAATTCTAATTTTATCTATGAGAAGAAATAAGTTACAGATTATTTCTATTTTTTCCAGAGAAAATAAAAATTATCCACTTCAGTTCAGATTTTTCTCAAAGAGATGAAAAAATTTAAAGTACTGTTCCAAATTTTTCATAGAAGATTAAAAAAGTTATACTCTGATCATGAAAAGTTAGCTCAATTCTGACTTTTACCAAAGAACTTACACTTCAATTCTAATTTCTCCAGAGAAAATAAAAAGCTTCCACTTCAGTTCTTAATTCCCCAAAGACATAAAAAATTAAAGTTCTATTCTAAATTTTCCCTTAGAAGATAGAAAAAGTTATACCAGTTGTGAATATTTTCCATGAAGATAAAAAGTTCCACTTTAATTATAAATTTTCTCAACGATGTGGGGAAAAGTTCAAGTTCTCTTTTGAACTTTCTCAATGAAAAAGAAATTAGTTACATATCAATTCTATTTTTTCCAAAGAATATGAAAAGGTTCATCTTCAGTTCTGATTTTTCTCAAAGAGATGAAAAATTTTTAAGTACTGTTCCAAATTTTTCATAGAAGATAGAAAAAGTTATACATTGATTGTAAAAAGTTAGCTCAATTCGGAATTGCCAAAGAACTTACACATCAATACTATTATTCAAGAAATAAAAAGATCCACTTCAGTTCTTAATGTCTCAAATGACATAAAAATTTAAATGTCTGTTCTAAATTTTTCCGTGGAAGATAGGAAAAGTTATACTATGATTGTGTATATTTTCCATGAAGATAAAAGTTTCACTCTAATTCTGAATTTTTATTATTTCACTTCTTTCACTTATCGTCCTGGCGAAAATTAACGATCAATGTATAACTTTTTTCTATCTTCTACGAAAAATTTGGAACAGAACTTTAAATTTTTCATCTCTTTGAGAAAAATCGGAATTGAAATTAAGAAAATTTAGAATTAAAAAGAAACTTTTTATCTTCATGGAAAATATTTACAATCATAGTATAACTTTTCCTGTCTTATATGCAAAATTTGTATCAAAACTTTAAATTTTTCATCTCTTTGAGAAAAAATCGGAATTGAAATTAAGAAAAATTTAGAATTAAAATGAAACTTTTAATCTTCATGGAAAATATTGACAATCATAGTATAACTTTTCCTATCTTCTATGGATAAATTTAGAACAGAACTTTAAATTTTTATGCCTTTTGAGAAATTAAGAACTGAAGTGGAAGCTTTTTTTCATTTTCTTCGGTAAAATTCAGAATTGAGTTAACTTTTTCTCTTTAAGAAAATTCAGAAGGTGAACTTGAACATTTTGCACTTCTTCCAGAAAACTCAGAATTAAAGTGTAGCTCCTTATCGTCATGGAGAATATTCACGGTCAAAGTATAACTTTTTCTATCTTCTACGAAAAATTTGGAACAGAACTTCAAATTTTTCATCTCTTTGATAGAAATCAGAATTGAAATTAAGATAATTTAGAATTAAAATGAAACTTTTTATCTTCATGAAAAATATTCACAATCATAGTATAACTTTTCCTATCTTCTATGGAAAAATTTAGAACAGAACTTAAATTTTTTATGTCTTTGAGAAATTAAGAACTGAAGTGGAAGCTTTTTTCATTTTTCTTTGGTAAATTTCAGAATTGAGCTAACTTTTCTCTTCTTTGAGAAAATACAGAAGAGAACTTGAGCATTTTTCACTTCTTCGAGAAAACTCAGAATTATAGTGTAGCTCCTTATCGTCATGGTGAATATTCACGATCAAAGTATAACTTTTTTCTATCTTCTACAAAAAAATTTGAAACAGAACTTGAAGTTTTCTTCACTTCTTTGAGAAAATATATAATTAAATCTGAACTTTTTCTCTTCTTGGAGGAAAAATTCAGAATCGATGTATCTAGGGTAAAATTTAGAACAGAACTTTAAATTTTTTATCTCTTCGAGAAAAATCTGAAGTGAAATTATAAAAATTTAGAATTAGAGTGAAACTTTTTAACTTCATGGAAAATATACACAATCATAGTATAACTTTTCCTATCTTCCACGGAAAAATTTAGAACAGAACTTTAAATTTTTATGTCATTTGAGAAATTAAGAACTGAAGTGGAACCTTTTATATCTTGAAAAATAGAATTGATATGTAAGTTCTTTGGTAATTCCGAATTGAGCTAACTTTTCAAAATCATTGTATAACTTTTTCTATCTTGTATGAAAAATTTGGAACAATACTTTAAATTTTTTCATCTCTTTGAGAAAAAATCAGAACTGAAGATGAACCCTTTTTATATTCTTTGGAAAAAATAGAATTTATCTGTAACTAATTTCTTTTTCATTTAGAAAGTTCAGAAGAGAAATTGAACTTTCCCCCACTTCGTTGAGAAAATTTAGAATTAAAGTGGAACTTTTTATCTTCATGGAAAATATTCACAACTATGGTATAACTTTTTCTATCTTCTACGGAAAATTTAGAATAGAACTTTAAATTTTTATGTCTTTGGGGAATTAAGAACTGAAGTGGAAGCTTTATACTTCTCTGGAGAAATTAGAATTGAAGTGTAAGTTCTTTGTAAAAGTCAGAATTGAGCTAACTTTTCACGATCAGAGTATAACTTTTTCTATCTTCTATGAAAAATTTGGAACAGTACTTTAAATTTTTTCATCTCTTTGAGAAAACTCTAAACTGAAGTCGAAAATTTTTATTTTCTCTGGAAAAAATAGAATTGATCTGCAACTTATTTCTTGTCATAGATAAAATTAAAATTAAAATGGAACATTTTACCTTCATGGAAAATATTCACAATCATAGTAAAACTTTTCCTATCTTCAACGCTAAAATTTAGAACAGAGCTTTAAATTTTCTAATTACTTTGCGAAAAATCTCAGAATTACAATGGAGCTCCTTGTCGTCATGGTGAAATATTCACGATCAATGTATAACTTTCTATCCTCTACAAAAATTTTGGAGGAGAAATTTAAATTTCCGTCTTTGGGGAAAAATCTGAACTGAAGTGGAACCTTGCTTGATGTTGTGGTGTGCAAAAAGTTGTAAAGTAAAGTTGTGGGTAAAGTTGTGCACATCTGAGGATATCCACATTTCGTTTAGGCTCTGTGTTATAAAGGTACAATTTTAATAAGTCCTGCACGCTTTACCAAAAAAAAACTTTTATTAATTTCTTCACAGTTCTAAACACAAAAATTATGCCAACAGTAAGTGGAACAAAGCAAGGATAGAGGAAAAAACACTGCTTTTCTCTGCATATTTGCAAATAAATAGAGGATAGGAGGAATATATCTATCCTCCTTTAATTTTAAAACTTTGTTGATAAGAAAGATAATCTAACTGTGTTATTCAATTCTTTGTACTAAATAGTTTTATCCTTTATTTAAATTCCTAGTAATGTTTGGTAGTTGATATCTTTCTGTGTCAACAAATCCATATGAATATATTTCAACACCACAGAAAAAATTGCTGTAACCTACTGACTGTGAATACGCTGTCTGTTGTAAATTCCATAAATACAATTTTCACATTTTGGAAATGTAAATAAGGTTTTGTTGTAAAAAATTATTTAAAATATATAGTCTATTGCCTATACTATAAACAAAACTTTGCAGATCATTTTTGCTTGTAATATTTTTGTACTTATTTCCAATCAAAACTCATAGATAGATAGATAGATAGATAGATATTTATTGCAACAAAATTTTATCATATTGTACAATTTTATCATTTTAAGAAAAAGCAAGTAGCCCATATTGAACTCAATCATGGGGAATGGCAGTAAAATGTAAGGTAGCATTACAGATCAGCAGCTTTGTAGGAGAAAACGGCTTAATAAAATTAAAAAAGATACCATTAGATTCCTTATTTTATGCTCTTTCCATGTATCACATTTGTGTTTCTGACTGTGCACCTTATCTTCCCTAATGGTCCTGGATATATCCCTAAGATAGCCTATATAAAGCTACTACATTGCAAAAGAAATTAACTTAGTCTTAATTTTTTCTCAAAGATCCTAAATCTTTTGGTAAATTTTTACCAAATCATATTATGGAGTAACAACTAAAGTGAATACACCATTCGATGCCTTTTTTAATGTTGATTACGAATATAATAATCTTTTTTGGTGACACCCGTCTATTACCACACCAGTGGCGTTATGTCCTACCGGTATAACACCGGTGGCTAAATACCACGAACGTTGGTGGCAGCAACAAAGGTCCTATCGGTAAACCTGATAGATACGGAACCGTTGGGGTAAGAGCGGGAATCCCACTAACATTTGGGCCGACAAGCGGCTCTCCCCTTCGAGCAAGTGGCATAGCAACCTTTTTGCGCCATTTTTGCACCAATAAGTGGCGACCCCCGTACCTTACACCCAAAATGTGGTGGCAGCGGAGGGAATTTTAGCCCCCCCCCCCTAACCTAACCCCCACCCCCAGATGTGAAAATATATATCCTGAATTGACATATATAGGGAGGAGGGGGGGGGCTAAAATTTATTTCTGACAGAAATTATTATTATATTCGTAATCAGCATAAAAAAGGCATCGAATGGTATATTCACTTTATTTGTAAGTCAATAATGATTTTGTAAAAATTTACCAATCTTTTTCATTTGAGAGGATGTTGTGAAACTAAATCAAACTATCTATTTAAATGTACCAAAGTAGGTTAGATACTATCTAAATTTATTCTTGCTTCAACCTCATAAAGAACATTTTAAATCCTGAGTTAAGTTACAAAACTAATCTCCTAAATATCATTTTAAATGATTAACTGTACCACAGCAGGTTTTATTTCAATCTCAAACCCAAATAGAATTGAAAAAATACTAGCAATATTTATCAAAGCATAGCCTATCCTAGCCTAGGCCTACAAATCAAGACAGTCTATACTTACTACTTTCTTTCCTGCTGATGAAAAAATTGGCTCAGACTTTCCAAAGAATTTAGTTTAAATTACTTGTCCTTGAAAACAGGGTCCTTTGAGCTATATAACATTTTCTAGCTTCTACAAACTCAAATATTTTTTGATCTAAAATCCATTTTGCTTAAAAGTAAACGTAAGAAGTTGAAATATTTTGAACTTCTTCAGTCAGAGCTCTAGCACTGCGTTTTGACTTACGGATACGTTAACGTAAGGTCTTACGGAGGGTTATGAGCCTTACGGAAGGATTACGGAGTTCAGTGTGAAGGGGAGAACGGAAAGCCAAAACTCAATTTGAAGGAAAGCTTTTTTATCCGTGAAAAGAAAACTTCCAGTAGACCCTGCCTCCCCTCAAAGAATATTACTGGTGATTTCCTGATGCGCAGTCTCTTCTGTTCAACCTCTTTCTCCGTAGGCATTTGAGTATGATATTTTATGCTACATAGAAAAAGATTCTCGTAATGAGAGGGGATCCATTAACCCCCTCCCCACACTAGCACCTATTAAAAGGCGTGGACAAGAATATTCCCGATAATAAAGAGAAATTAGATATCAATTTTTAATCATTTCAGTAAACTGAAGCTACGATAAATGCCAGAAATATTTTTCCACAGCAAGAAGGAAGATATGACCCCATAACACCCTTATTCAGGCTTATCTAAATGAAGTGAGACGTGAGATTAATTTCTACTCCACTCATACCCCTTCCTATATCTTTCTGAAGGCCCATGGAGAGCTACACAATTTGGGTGTTGAAATACGCTGTTTTTATATCTGGTATCCCACCCCGCCTTTACAATGATTCGAACCCTTCCCTTATAATAGCAGATGGGCAATTTAAAATCCCTGAAAATAGTCAAATAGTTCGAGGTAACGAAATGTAAGTAAGGAGTGACCCGGCTCAATAGTAACCGAAACTCTAAAAAACAGAATTTTGATACCAAAAGATACATCAAAAGAATTAGCTTCTTATGCTGATTTTAAATATATAAGTTTCACCAAGTTTAGTCTTACCCATTAAAATTCACGTGCCTAAGTTATACCCTGAGGGCATATAATGTTCTTATAGAAAGTTTTGTCGTAGAAACTTCAAAAAGGGCTAATTTGATTGGTAATTGAGAAAGTTAGTGCTCTTTTTAATAGTCGAAAGGGAATGGAGAGCAACTAATCCCCCTCTCATGCCCACCACTCTCCCAAATACATTCAATCAAAGTTTTGATATAACCATTTTGTTCAACGTACTTGAAAGCTCTGGAAATTATGTATTAGAGGATGACAAAACCCCCCCAGAGCCCCCAGGGCAAAGGTTTCAAGTTATGCCCTGGACCATATAAGGTTTTTATAGATAGCGTTGTCGTAGAAACTTCGAAAGGGGCTCATTCAAATGGAAATTGAGGGCTAGTGCTCTTTTTAATAGTCGAAAGTGATTCGGGGGTAAATAGCCCCCCTCTCACGTCTGCCATTGCCCCACACATCCAATCAAAATTTTCAGATAACCATTTTGTTCAACGTAGTTGACAGTTCTGGAAATAAGGTCTTTGAGGATGACACTCCCCCCACAGCCCTCAGGGCTAAGGTTGTAAGTTATACCCTGGGGGTATATAAGATTTTTATTGAAAGCCTTGTCGTAAAAACTTGGAAAAGGGCTCATTCGATTGGAAATTCAAAGGGCTAGTGCCCTTTTTAATAGTCGAAAGTGATTGGAAGACAACTAACCCCCTTCTCACGCCCACTTTTTCTCCAAGCACATCCAATCAAAATTTTGAGATAGGCATTTTTTTCAACGTAGTTGAAAGTTCTGGAAATTATGTATTTGAGCAGGACACTCCCCCCAGTCTTGAGGACAAGGGTTATAAATTACGCCCTGGGGGCATATAAGTTTTTTATTGAAAGCTTTGTCGTACAAACTTGAACAAGGACTCCTTCGATTGGAAATTCAAAGGTTTAGTGCCCTCTTTAATAGTCGAAAGTGATTGGAGGGCAACTAACTTCCTCTCACGCCCATCTTTTCCCCAAACATATCCAATCAAAATTTTTAGATAGCCATTTTGTTGAACGTAGTTGAGTTTTGGAAATTAGGTCTTGAGGATGACAACCCCCCCCCCACAACCCTCAGGGTAAGGCATTTTTATTTACAAGATATTCTACCTATTCATGAGGTAAAAACTTTGCAAGTCACTGAGTCACTTAAACATCCAGAAACGATGGTCCCATGATATAGAATAGTTTTTACCATGTCTTATACATTTATCACGATCAGGTATGTTCTTAGGTATCCAGTGGCCTCAGAGTAAGGGCTGTAAGTTATGCCCTGGGGGCATATAAGGTTTTTATTATAAGGTTTAATATTTGTATGCTACCACTTCTATTACAATTACCACTAGTCCCCGGTGTCGCACCTATAAGAGAATACCGACACAATCAATGTTGCCCAGAAACATTTATTTTTTGATCAGTCTTCCTCAAATCCCATTTTTAGATACAAAACATTCTACCTATTCATGAGGTAGAAACTTTGCGAGTCGCTGGCTGGACGCTGGTCCTCTTTGTTATTCATCAAGAGAACTAGAAATCTGGTAAAAACGAAATGGCTGTGTCATTTCAGAACCCTTGCAGAATAGTGGAAATATCTAAGAGCTATGTATTCCTAACAGAATTACTTATCAAAATTAGTATTATTTTTATTCGTCAAAAATTGCTGTATACAAAACTTCGAATATCGTATTACAAAATTCATCATTTATCTTCGAATATTAGTGCAAGTCGAAAAAAACTCCTTCAGGCAAACTTCAGAAGTATATTAGAACTGCGGGATGTGACTTTACTTATCTTGAATGAAAATCTACTTATCCACTCTGTGTGGACTGAGAAGGCAAGTGCGGTGACGCACGAAATTTTATCACGATTGTCTTCAGAACTAAATAACGTTGCCATCACCGTTGTCTTCGGTTTCTTCCTATGTCTTTAAAAGGGTAAAGTATAGTGCAACTGGATTCCTGATTGTTTCCAGCTCTTTCCGACTCCTTTCTCTTTTTTAGACGTTACGTTATGCCCTTGGGCATATAAGGTTTTTATAGAAAGTTTGGTCGTAGAAGCTTCAAAAAGGGCTCATTTGATTGGAAATCGAGAGGACTAGTGGCTTTTTTATTAGTCGAAAGTGATCAGAGAGCAAATGCCCCCCCCAAGCCCATGATTTCCCCAAGCACATACAATCAAAATTTTGAGATATTGTCTCGAAATGCATCTAATAGAAATTTTGAGATAGCCATTCTATTCAAGATTGTCTAAATATCATATAACAAGTCTTTTTGGGTTGAAACAAACCCCAGAGATTAGGGGCAATGGTTGTAAGTTATGCTCAGGGGGTATTTAAGGTGTTTATGGAAGGGATGGTTGTTTAACTTTAGAAGAGGCTCAGTCTTTCTTTCTGAAAGACTGTCAATATGAAACGAACAGAAATTAATTAAAAAAAACTTTCCACAAAATAAATTTTTCAAATTAAAGTAAAGAACTCCATTAAACCAAAATTGAACAAAAAAAGAATCAAATAATCTACCCAGCATACAACAACCACAAACCAGTATCAATAAATAAATGAATCCCAAAACAAACAGAAATTAAAATAAATAACAGAGTCAAACTCAAAACGAGCGGAAATTAATAAGAGCACGGTTCAAAACTCCATGCTTTCTAAAAGCCAGAATATAATTTGTACTTTACTGAAAATTTCAAATGAATTTATTGAAAATAATCTGCATTGTCAGTTTAATATACATATGCTGATATTTATTTCTTAAAATCTTAATTAATTTTTGATTTGAAAACGTTTAAAAGAATTTTTTCAGTAAAGTACAAATTATATTCTGGCTTTTAGAAAGTATGGGGTTTAGAACCCTAATCATATTAATTTCTGCTGGTTTTGAGTTTGACTCTGTTATTTATTTTAATTTCTGTTTGTTTTGGGATTCATTTATTTATTGATACTGGTTTGCGGTGGTTGTATGCTTGGCAGATTATTTGATTCTATTTTTGTTCATTTTTGGTTTAATGGAGTTCTTTACTTTGTTTTTGAAAAACTTATTTTGTGGAAAGTTTTTTTTTAATTAATCTTATAACAAATAGAACACAGAAAATCAAAACTCAGTTATTTAATTTCAAGATTTCAAATACAATTACAAATTAAATGTAAAAAATCATAAATCACAAAAACAGTTATCCAACTGTGAAAATTGCTCCAAAAATAATACAAATTCAGTCATTTTAGAAAAGCTAGACAATTTTTAGTTAGCAGAAGACAAATAGTTGACTATTCCCTTTAAAGGGACTATTTTCCACAGTACCTTGAATGATGTTGACCACATTCAGATGAAGTCAGCGTCAGAATCTTTCTTAAAATGGTGTTCCAAGTTTAAACATATTCTTTCACACATGGTGAACGCGTGTGATTTTTATGAATACGACTCCTACTAGGATATTTTTGTGGGCAATTCTCAGTGACACCAAGAAGTTGATACCAGACACAGAAGACGAATAGATACTTAGTTCATATATAGCTAAGTTTAGATTTCAGGGATTAGAGAAGCCCAATGTAAACGGAAAGGTGTATTATAGGACCTTGTACTCTAGCCATACGCCACAACTGCAGATATGTGCAATGCTAACACATAACAAAAATATGGATCAACCACTAAATTTTGAAGTATCCCTTACCCCTGAAAAAATATCTTTCGTCTCTTTAAAGGTCAGGCTTACACACAAATATATTGTTCCCAAATTGTAAACAATTTTCCAAAAATGATTTATGATTCCTGTCCAGGAATTCGATGTTATTTCAATATACGTTGGAATTAGGTTGAAAACATGTGAGTATAGGAAATTGTTCGGAATATTAAAAACAAATTTCAGTCATTTTATATGAAGTCCAAGTTCTCTTCGAACTCGGTGAATAGATATGAACTTGTAAATTCAATCTTGTAAGCACCTTGTACTTTTGCTACCAGTTACGCTTGTAACAAAAATTACATTTCACTGCCTCCCATGTTTTACAGTGACTAAAAACTTAGCTGTGACCAAATTAGGGGGGAGGGAAGGTAAAAGTTTGTCCTACGCGGTAGTAATGCTCTTAACTTAGATTAACACAAAATTGCATTTTAATTAAATCCTGATCATTTTAAATGATATCTGGGATTACCCTAAATCTAATTGGTGTTCCATCCCCAGTACTATATTCTATCCAATTTTTAGAAAAATAATGTTGCAACAAAAATGTATTCATTACTAAACTATTCTTTTCCCGCGTATTCTATTTTCCCGCCAGATGCTTATTTACCAGGATTTTTTTAGCTTTTAATTCCAAGAAATTTAAAGAATTAGTGATTTCAGTTGTCTCTCTTTCTATGAAGCTCTATCTGTTTTTCATTATTTATGTTCTATGATAAACCTTTTTTCCTCCCTAGGTTTGAACAGGTGCAGTTTCTTCATTAAATGTATAAGTTTATCTGATAAGATAAACGGTTAATTGAGCTTAGTAATAAGAAAAGAGCCGAAATGTATCAAATAGTTTATTGAAGAACATAACTGAAACTGCTGGACAGGCAGTTCAGCCTGTCGAACTGTCTATTTAGGCCTACAACTCTCTTCAACTGTAAACAAAATGGTTCTAAGCCTAGGTCAAAGTAAAAGGAAACGAATACCGCAGGACAGTACAGATCAAAGATGCTATTTGAAAGTCAAATGGCGAAAAATGGGCAATCCAAAACCCGCTGGATACGGATGTACAACAGAAAAACTTCCATCGCTGTGAGCCCCTACACATCGTTCAGAATAATGAAATGGAATTTTGTCTATGTGTCCACATTTCTTACAATGAATCGAACGAATTGGTCTTAATGATTCGGAAAGAGAGTTATCAAAATCCCAAATAAATTCTTTAGAGTTTCTTTCACATAGAAGTATACATCGTAAGGAATCCTCTAAAAGTAGTTTTAGATTCTGAAACGGCTTTTTGAAAATTAAGTTCTCAAATACAGTCAGAATCTTTTGAACCGGAAAACGCTGCAGGTCAATTATGCTTAAAATTTCCATTGCTGCCATAGATCTTTCTTCTGGGTTCTTTGACACCCAACTATAAAATATCTGCAAAAAATTATCATTATATGAACGAGTTGACAGTTTCAGTAGAGTATAACACATATTGGAGATTTTGATAAAATCTTCCACACTAAATGAATTCACAAAATCATTAATTTTTTTCCCTTGCATAATAATTATAGCGAGCTCTCTTAAAGCTGCTTCTTTTACTCTTTGATGACTGAAATTAAGAAAAATTGTCTCCAATATATCTATATTTCCACTTTGTCGGTATAAATTGATAAGTTTTTCAGCTATCTCTTCTTTAATGCAAAGAAAATTATATTTTTCAAGGGTATACAAAACCTCTTTTAAGTCTAATTCCTTTAAACGTAGCATGGTTCCTTTTTCGTAGTACTGAAGGATAAAATTCATTGTCAAAAAATTAACATCGTCTGCTAAAACTATGTTCGTTCGTTTTTCGACAAAGTCAGCTTCAAACATTCGCTGGAATACGTCACTTACTCCAGACAAAAGACTCTTCTTGGCTGTAACGTCTCCCCCAATGCACTTGATGGTAACAAAGGTATTGTCATCTGTGGTCAGTTTGGCGAACAATCTAGTCAAATCAGGCGAGGCTTTGTCCATTTCTTAAATAAGCTCGAGTTTTGAATAAACTCAACCCTATAAAAAAAGGCGGTACAAATAAAAATGAAGATACTGAAAAAAAAACATAAAAGGAAACATCCCAAATACATAATGATGAAAATAATTTTTTAAGGTAAAACTTTGGCAGATTATTTGGTTGAGTGGCATTTTATTATAGAGCATATTAATTAAAAAATACTCAATTTTGCCATTAAACTAAAGTTTAACATGAAACTTGAAGAAAACGGAAGAAAATTTCAAACATATTTTGTACATATTACAAAACTTTCAGTTCCATGTTTTTTTAAGACAATTAGATAATGAAATATTAGTCAATTACCAGCATGAAATATTTTTCGAGCTTTCAGTATAGTTAAGTTAACTTTTGCCGCAGGAACGGTGTGTGCGGAGGAGGGGGGAGGGACAATAAACGTAATTTCTTAGCACTTAGAAAATTTAACGTCACTTATCTTTCATGTATAAGAAAGTTACGGTTAAAATGTAATTTTGTCTTTTTTTTAATTCATCTATAGCGTATACATTATATGTTGCACAACTATCAGCTTCAAAACATACGATCACATTTGAGTATTTCCTTGGAAACTGACATAATTGTGTAAGACTTGGTATCTTGTTATGCCTTGAACAGCATTCCCAATTCATTAACGTTGGCTTTGAGAATATTTGCATAGGAATCGCACACTAAAGCAGGCAACAGCAGGTAATGGCAGTGTTTCTCAGGAATTAATTAAAAAAGCAAAGTTTTTCCGAGGGAAGTAAAGAGCGGAGTTGAAATCTAAAACCGACAAAAATTATTAATTCACAGTTTATTTAATATATATATCAATAAAACTAGTGCAAATAAACCAAATGAATATGTTTCCCTATGCTTTTATGATTATAAAAAACTAGTACTCTACTGAAAACACAAAAGTCAAGCATAAAAACAAGAATATTGATTCGGGAGTCAAAAGTGAGTATGTAGCCTGACATCAATAAACGAATCTATAAAGCTTTTCATAGTCTTAAGCCAGTTGTGACATCAGTAACTTTCATTATACAATTAAAATTATCTTAAAAACATGGGCGAAAAATTAAGTATTTTTTTTTAATAACCGCGAAGTAATTGACGCTGCCATGATCTTTTTTTATTTATACGGAATAATGTATTTTCGTTTTAAGTTTTAATTAAAGAAAAAAAACAAGTTTTTTTCTACTGAAAGTAAGGAGCAGCATTTAGTTAAATAGACTAAACAAAATTGCTATCTCAAAATATTCATCGTTGACTTTGGGATAAAATGAGCGTGGGGGGACTAGTTGCCCTCCAATTTTTTGGGTCACTTAAATCAGGCACTAGAGCTTTTAATTTCCGTTCGAATGAGCCCTCTCACTATGTTCTTGGACCACTGAATTGATACGATCATCCCTGGGGGGAAAAAAATAAACATACATCCGTGATCTTTTTCCTGTCGAAAAGTACAAAATTCCAGTTTTGCAGATAGGAGGATGAAACCTCTACTAATACGCTGAATCTAATGGTGTGATGTTCATTAAGATTCTATCACTTCGGCTGTTTCCTCTTTTTTTTTGAAAATAAGGCAATTTTTCTCAGGCCCGTAACTTTTGATGAGTAAGACTAAACTTGATGGAATATATATTTAAAATCGGCATACAAATCCGATTCTTTGGATGAGTATCTCTTGGTATCAAAATTCAGTTTTTAGTTTCGGTTACTATTGAGCCAGGTCGCTCCCTACTTCGTATTAAATATATGAGGGGGGTTTGCCCCCTCCTACATACCTCACTCTTTACGCTAAAGTTTGAACTTTGTTCCAATTCTTTAAGAATGACCCCTGAATCACAAAGGCCGTTTAATTAGAATAAATAGCTCTTTTGAAAGTACTAAAAATACTTTAGCGTAAAGAGCGAGGTATTGACGAGAGGAAGAACCCCCCTCATATACGTAATAATTTCTGTTCGTTTTAAGTTTTAATGTTGCTCCTTACTTTCAGTTGAAACTTTTTTTTATTTAATTTCTGATCATATTTTAAATAATGCTGGGAGAACCGACACCCCCTTCATGGAAAATTCTCTTCACCCATGAAAAATTCCTCAAAGGAAAAATCCTCCCACGTAACCTCTTCCCCGTGGACCTTCCCACCCTCTACCAAAAAATGTATCCCCTGAAAATGTCTGTAAGCTTCCTAATAACCAATACTTTATGCAAACAACGGGCAAAGTTCATAACTTGCAGCCCATCCCATGGCGACTGTGGGGGATTATGTCGTCTTCAGAGACAAGTTTTTAAGATTTTTCGATTGTTCTGAACAAAATGGCTATCTCAAAATTTTGATCCGGTGACTTTTGGAAAAAAATGAGCGTGGGAGGAGGCCTAGTTTTTCTCCAATTTTTTGGTCACTTAAAAAGGGCACTAAAACTTTTAATTTTCGTTCAAAGAAGCCCTCTCGCAAAATTCTAGGACCAGTGGATCAATACAATCCCTCCTGGAAAAAAAATAGAAAAAAAGACCAAATGAACACGCATCCATCATCTTTCTTCTGGCAAGAATACAAAATTCCACATTTTTGCAGATAGGAGCTTGAAACCTCTACAGTATAGCTTTCTGATAAGCTGAATCTAATGGTGAGATTTTCGTTAAGATTCTATGACTTCTGGGGGGTGTTTCCCCTTTTTTGAAAATAAGGCACATTTTCTCAGACTTGTAACTTTTGATGAGTGAGACCAAACTTGATGAAATATATATATTTAAAATCGGCATAAAAATCAAATTCTTTTGATGTGTATCTATTGGTATCAAAATTCTGTTTTTTAGAATTTCAGTTACTATATAGCCAGGTCAGTAGTAATGCCTATTTACATTCTAATGGTACAGCATATTTGGGAAACAATTGGAGTCCAGCCAGAGCATCAAGAGAAGGAATTGACCTACTTTAGAGAAAGGTGTTACAATTCAATTTTCAGATTACAGATAATCGTACAAGAGCACTAGATCTAAAAATAGTCTGTGACACTGGGTGAACATCAAATTATTTCTTCTGGAATTTGACTTGAGTTTCTTGCGTGCACAAGGATGTCAAAAATATAATTATTTAAACAGACAAAGGGTTGAAATATCAATCGCTTATCAACTAAGGGATAAATCTCAGGGAATGGTAACTCCATTAAGAGATGCATATTATTTATTTTGGAGGGATGTCTTATCAGGGAATGGTAACTACATTAAGATATGCATATTATTTATTTTGGAGGAATGTCTTGAGAATAATTTTTTTAAATTTCCGAATATATTTAACGCAGAAAATTTAAATGCATAAGTGTAGTCGGTATAATACACAAGTAACAAATAAGGAGTAGTTAATATAAAATATAGTGTTAATCGGGAATATACATAAATTCGACATTAACAAAGCTGCATATATTTTAGACAATGATACGACAGCCATTAGTCATCCTTGCCCCAACCTCCGAAGGCCCCAATGCCCTTCCCCAAACTTTTTGGCTCCTCCCCCATTTTTATACTTTTTTGAAGTTTAATTATTTTTTACTTTTTTACCTTTTTATTTTTTTATATTCATTTTAACATAGAAATTTTTCAACTTTTATTTTACATGTCTTAGAATGACATGAATACTTAAGACAAATGACATACTTAAGACAAAAAAGAATGCACATTTAATATTATTCGAAATACAAAGTGAGAATGATAAGGATATGTTAGTCGTGACTTTTGCTATTAGAAAAACAGTGTTTGTAGTAGCACTTTTTTGGACTACATGTTTTTTGGACTTGGAAAATTATTCAACTTTTTTTTCAATTTTTATTATTGCGAATACATCAATCGTACTCTATGCTTGCTCATAGACACTACGCGACTGTCCCAGTGTTACTCTATGGCTGGTTATCAGAATGACATGAAATATACTTCAAACAAAAACAAAATTCACATTTAATATTTTCAAAATACAAAATGAGAATGATATAGATATGTTAGTCTTGACTTACTTTTAGAAAAAATAGTGTTTGTAGTGGCACTTTTTTTCTGACATGGAATTTTTTGGACTTGTAAGATTATTGAACTTTTTTTATTATTTTTTTTTATTTATACGGCTGTATCAATGGTACTCTATGGTTGCTCATAGACACTCCGTGACTGTCCCAGTGGTACTCTAGGGTGGAATATCGACACTTCATAGTTTACTGTATGTTTTAAATCAGTAATTTTCACACAAGTTCAAACCAAAAAATACACATTTAATATTTTCGAAATACAAAATGAGAATGATATGGATGTTAGCCGTGACTTTTACTATGAGAAAAATAGTGTTTGTTGCAACACTTCTTTTTTTTGTGAATTCTACGAACTTGGAAAAGGGTTTTAGTTTTCAGAAATAAGAACATCAATGTTTAAAATACATATGATTTTATTATTGCAAGACATTAGCAAGTTATCCAAAGCCCAAAAGTGGTTCCAAATCGGGAAAGTACCCAGTCAACTACAGTGCCGAGACCACTTGAGGGAGAGGTATTGTGCTCAACAAATTACTTCCAGCCGTCCCAACAGGTAATCAGACAAATTACAGAATCAATTAAGGTGGAATTAATATCACAGATAGGGACATCTCCAGTAGAGAGGAAGACGCGAATTTTTTGAACTGGTCAAGTCAACGTCAGATTTTTCTGGCCCGTTATTCATGTATCACTTGAGACATCTCGCCTCTGTAGCCACCTCAACCGGTGACCCTGAAGGGGAAAAGTATCAGGTGGCGTAGGAACAGTTCTTACCGTATGTAAGTTTTCCCCAGCATGAGCTAGTTCATAGCATAATTAATATAATCGGCACGTCTACGGAGAAAGCGACTTTCGTGGAGTTGGGGAGACAAGTTTGACAAGTGTCAGGAAGTCCAAGTGCCAATTCCCTCTAAATACGCCTTAGGCCCATCGTATAATACCAACCCACGGTATAATCTTTATGGATCTTCGACCCCCCCCCCCCCAGAGATACAGAAGGGGTCGTGGGAATAGAGGTGGCAGAAAATGCTACAACTGTGGTTCAGGGTCACATTTGGGGCCGACTGTATTGTGGGGAAAAACACGGCAAAAAATGAGGAGTAAAGTTTCTTTTCTTTTTCTTTCTAAACCAGTCTTATCTTGGTCTTGTATATGTGAATGTTTGATGTGCACAATTAAAAGAGTGAAACAGTATTGTCTTCGTTTATTCGTTACTATCATTATCTTTTCCTTTTTTTCCCCTTTTATCCCATATATTCTCTTATATTTAGTTCTATTTTTCCCTACTGAGTCCTGTAGTTCCGGAAATACGTGTGGAAAGGTGTAGATGTGCGTAGGCGTACTACAGAAACACGGTGTTCTTAGAGACATGAGTTCCAACGTGGGTATGGCAATATTTGGGTGAGTCGTGGACAGCACGGGCACCCTTCGGCTGACTATGCCTTAAAGTGTATCTTAAAGAAAAAAATCATGTGAATGACTTCACACTCAGCTGCATTTAGACTAAAAAAAAAATGAACACACCAAGTTAATGTCATCTTATGCTTCTTCAGGGGAATATTGGTAAAAGTTTGAATAAAAAAGTGACTACGACGAAGAAAATAGTAGGTTTTAAGAATGGCTAGGTAGGAATTGGCCCAAAAATTTATTTGGAACCACTGCATATAGGATTGAAAAGACCTTTGAGAAAGATTAAAATCAATAGCAATTTTTCTTATATGTAAAACGTTTAAAAGGTAAATATTTTTAGATCCCAAGCTGTGGACCAGAGATATGGACATATGCACAAGGGAGTCCGGTTGAAAACCCTGTCCACCCTCATGCAAACTACGTTATGAGTTTTCATCATTGGGATTAAAGAAAGGAGTATATAGTCCTAGACACTCGACGTTTTATCGCCGGAAATTTAGCGAATCACATATCGCATTGGATAGAAGTCTCACAAGTGATAGGGTTCACACATTCAGAAAAAATTTTAGGCTGGATCACTAATGGGGTTGACTTAGAAGCTTACTTTGTTCCGTATAAAGGTTTCTTTAGAGGGAATTTTTATGATTCAGTTGTACCAGTTCTAGCAGAATTTCCTAATTCAAAATCAGTGGACCTGTTTCGGGATTTCGTCAAAAAAACTGTTATAACACGGATTCGTATTGGATCGGTTCTGCAATGGGGAAAGGTACGATATTAGTGACCCTTCAAAACTGGTAATGGGACTTACTATAGAACCAGAGAAACCTAGGCTATGTCACGATGAAACGTTTTTCAATTTATGGATAAAAGATCTCCTATTTTCGTTAGACACATTGTTGGATATACAACCATATTTAAATGTGGATGGTGAAGGTTTTTCGGTAGATGAACATAGTGCTTATGACCACATTTTTGTCAGGTCAACTAGCAGAACGTACCTTGGATTTAAATACCCGGGCGTACACGTAGACGACAAAGAAGACTGGTATTTTGTTTGGACTGTGTTGACTTTTGGCTCACAATTTTGGCTCACAAAGTCACAATTGTGCTCCTATTTAAAAAAGAAGTATCATCATAAAAACATATAGGTGGCCCATCATAAAAACATATGCCAAAGATTTCTTGCCCTTAGGGAAGAAGGGAGATAAGAAGGTTTTGCGTTTTCCTTCAAAGAAGGGATATCTCAAAGATAATAATGGTCTGATAAGTGATCTAGTAGCAGTAAGAGTCAAATTTTAAAATATTAGAGTACATGCTAGTCTATTATTTATTTGTATTTGATGAAAAATGATGATTTTGATAAATACAAATTGTTCAAAGTCTAAAATGCTTCGATTTTGATTGCAGATTCATACCCAACATAACCTTATAAGATGGGAAACCAGGCGAAAAGAATTGGTTGATCTGCTCCGGACTTCACCCTATTGGGAACGGAAATCAAGATTGCAGGAGGATCTGGAGCACTTTTTGAGGGGTCTTGATAAAACGCTTTCAAACTATTTACCTATAAATATTGTTTTCTTTTTGATATCGAGAGAAGAAAAGGGAAGAACTATTTTACATAGTTTTGATTGCCCAAATTTAGCGACCCGTCAATCAGATTGTGGATGTAAAAGGACCCTGGCAGCAGGGACAGTCGATTCCCTTATCGGACAAATCACTGCAATTTTCAATGCTGTTGGCCGCACCAAAACCTGGTCAGAGGAATCAGGCTCAGGGAATCCTGCCAAATCTTACGAAGTGAGGACTCTCTTAGCGGCTATCAGGGCACAACAGGCTCAACATGCATTTACTCCAAAACAAGCGATACCTTTTCAAACTTGGAAACTGGTAAGGCTGGCAATACATTTGTGGTCTAACCCCGTGCTGCTTAAAACAAAGGGTGATTATTCAGGTGCCCTAGAATGTTTACGCAATAGAGCCTTCTTTATTATACAGTTCTTTGGAGGAGATAGAGCCTCAGATTTATCTCTAACTAAAAGTAAAGAGATCCTTTTCTTCCCGGATAAAGAGGGTTTGTTGTTTAACCATACGTTTGGGAAAACCCTGAGGCAGGGAAATTCTAATACCTTTGCTCTTTTCCGGACACATGATGAGAAATGTTGCCCGGTTCAAGCTTTGCAAGACTACCTTAGTTTTGCAACGGAATGTGGCTTATCGCTCTCATACGGGTTCCTATTTAGGACAATCAGAGGCAGTGCCTCCATAAATAATCATATCGATTATGCGATCATTTATAGGTCCCTGAAGATTACGTTAATGGAGATTGGGCTATCAGATGGAGACGCCGCACAGTCTTAGAACTGGTGGAGCAATAACGCTCTCCTCAGGAGGAGCTGGAATTGAAGAAGTAATGGCGACAGATGGATGGAAGGTACCGCAAACTACTACTTGGCATGAAAAAAGTAATGTTGAACGAGAACGGAGACACTTTGAAGCAAGGCCGTATCCAGGGGGGGGG
>JAQQPU010004010.1:0-19682 GCA_029168905.1 Artemia sp. Kazakhstan ARC1039 | reverse complement strand
CCATCTATAATCGAGTCTAACGGTACCTAACCACATAGACAATGTTATTGATCCGTGAAGGGGACAGGATTTCTGAGAAATTGATTTGCATAGTCGGCGGGAAATTCTATCATGAGGGGATATCATTTTTAAATATGGCTTCTCAGGTCTTTAGGTCTGAGAGATAAATTAATAGTCTATTTTTAAATATGGCTTCTCTGATCTTTAGGTCTGAGAAATAAATTAATATTCTGTTTTTAAATATGGCTTCTCAGGTCTTTAGGTCTGAGAGATAAGTTAATAATCTATTTTTAAATATGGCTTCTCTAATCGTTAGGTCTGAGAGATAAATTAATATTCTATTTTTAAATATGGCTTCTCAGGTCTTTAGGTCTGAGAGTTAAATTAATATTCTTTTGAAACCTTAATAGTGTAAGTAGGAACACCTTAGATATATTTTCAGAAATTCATACGAGATCAAGACAGATTGAATATATTTTACGTGGGCAATGGTTTCCTGGGAATTTCAAATGTGACAGTGCAGGGATGCCGAAACAAAGGAACACGCATGAATTACTTTAGGAATTTTTTGGGCGAAACAAATTAATCGGCATTTTAGGGATTTTTTGGGCGAAACAGTTTGAGACATTTTAGAAGATGATTTGCGGTGAAACTCAGTGGTCGTTATAATACGCAAGTTTCATTTGAACAGTGTTGTAAAGTCCCCTACCAAAACCTCAAAGGGCCCCCTCCCCCCGGGCCCCTAAAGAGCACCCCGTGCCCCCAAAGAGCCTTCTCCTCTCCCTGGCCCCCAAAGGGCCCCCTGGGCCCCCAAAGGGCGCTCTTCTCCCCCGGACCCCAAAGGACCCCCCATTTTTTAATACTGTTTTGCGCACTTGAGACAGAGAAGGGCCCCCCTCACTAGAACTTTTTGACCCCCCCGTAAATATCTTTTCAGAACAAGTTCTTTACGTAATGTCCCTCATAAATAAGTTTTATAAGTTGAATTACTCATCCTTATTATCCAAAACTTTACATTATGGCTTTTTGAATACCCCAACACCAGTCAATACTTTTCAAAAGGCTTTATTATATTATTTCAGAACAAGGTCCTTTCTTAATATCCCTCTTAAACCTATTTTACAACTTGAAGTACTCATCCTTTTCATCCCACATACAAACAGAGAAAGACAGCCACTTTAGACATACAAATCAACAAAGACAGACACTTCATACATACAAACCAACAAAGACAAACGCTTCATATATACAAACAGAGAAAGACAGGCAATTTACACATACAAACCAACAAAGACAGACACTTCAGACATACAAACCAACAAAGACAAACACTTCAGACATACAAACAGAGAAAGACAGACACTTTAGACATACAAACCAACAAAGACAAACACTTGGACTTGCAAAAACCAACCCAGACATACAAACAAATAAATTCAGACATACAAAAAAAGAGAGACAGACACTTTAGACATACAAACAAACAAAGAAGAAAACTTGGACTTGCAAACACAAACCCAGACATACAAACAAATAGATTCAAACATACAAACAGAGAAAGACAGACACTTTAGACATACAAACCAACAAAGACAAACACTTGGACTTGCAAACACCAACCCAGACATACAAACAAATAGATTCAGACATACAAAGAGAGAAAGATAGACACTTTAGACATACAAACCAACAAAGACAAACACTTGGACTTGCAAACACCAACCCAGTCATACAAACAAATAGATTCAGACCTACAAACAGAGAAAGACAGACACTTTAGAAATACAAACCAACAAACACATACACTTCAGACATACAAACCAACAAAGATAAACACTTCAGACATACAGACAGATAAAGACAAACACTTTTGACATACAAACAGAGAAAGACAGACAATTCAGACATACAAACCAACAAACACAAACACTTCATACATACAAACAGAGATAGACAGACAGATTAGACATACAAACCAACAAAGACAGACACTTCAGACATACAAACCAACAAAGACGAACACTTCAGATATACAAACAGAGAAAGACAGGTGCTTTAGACATACAAACCTTCGAAGACAGACACTTCAATCATACAAACCAACAAAGACAAACACTTCAGACATACAAATAGAGAAAGACAGGCACTTTAGACATACAAACCAAGAAAGACAGACATTTCAAAAATACAAACCAACAAAGACAAACACTCCGAACATACAAACAGAGAAAGACAAACACTTTAGACATACAAACCAACAAAGACAGACACTTCAGACATACAAACCAACAAAGACAAACACTTCAGAAATACAAAGAGAGAAAGACAAACAAATTAGTCATGCAAACCAACAAAGATAAACACTTCCGACATACAAACCAACAAAGACAAACACTTCAGACATACAAACAGAGAAATACAAGCACTTTAGACATACAAACCAACAAAGACTAACACTTCAGACATACAACCAGAGAAAGACAGGAACTTTAGACATATGAGCCAACAAAGACAGACACTTCAGACATACAAACCAACAAATAAAAACAATTCAGACATACAAACAGAGAAAGACAGGTACTTTAGATATACAAACCAACAAAGACTGACACTTCAGACATACAAACCAACAAAGACAAACACTTCGGACATACAAACAAAGAAAGACAGGAACTTTAGACATACAAACCAACAAAGACAGACACTTCATACATACAAACCAACAAAGACAAACACTTCAAACATACAAACCGAGAAAGACAGGCACTTTAGACATACAAATCAACAAAGATACACACTTCAGTAAAAAAAAAACAAAGACAAACACTTCAGACATGCAAACAGAGAAAGACAGGTGCTTTAGACACACAAATATATTCTAAGTATAAATATATTCTAAGTATAAATATATTCTTCATTTTTGATAGATTTCCATTTATATACTGGGAGGAGGCGAGTTGAATCATTATAGACATTCAGTGCATGGAAGTGTTTATTTAATATATTTCCATTTATATACTGGGAGGAGGCGAGTTGAATCATATAGACATTCAGTGCATGGAAGTGTTTATTTAATATGTGAGTTTTGTTTCTTATTTATTTATATTTTTTCTTTTGTTTTTTTTCTTTCTCTTTATGTGTTTAGTATGTTTTATTGTGATGTAAGTTAAGTTTTTTTTATTTTATTTATTTATTTTATTTTATTTTTTTTTCCGTTGAGAAAGGCTCCCGGATGTGGGGCCGAAATATTCGGAGCTTTTGTGCATAATTAATTGTTTTGTATTTCACTGCTTTAAAGAAAATTAAAACCCGTTTTTCTTGTTTAAATTTTTTTTTTGCTCTTCGATACACAATTCAGAAATTTCATTCAAGAAATTATGAACAAGTTGTCTGTTTAATTTGGTTTAGAGTAGCTATAGATGGTAGCACACCCACTCAGACACACAGTTATAGTGAGAGATACAAGCAAAAATTTGGGTTAATTTAGGTTGACTTAGAGTGGCGCGCAACTCTAAATTCAAGAAAGAGTTTGTTAGTTACTTACAATTTTTTCATAATTTCTTTAATGAAATTTCTGCATTTTGGGTCTTAGTTACAATTTTTCATAATTTCTTGAATGAAATTTCTGTATTGTGTATTCGAGAGGTGAACTCAAGAAAGAGTTTGTTAGCTACTTACAATTTTTTCATAATTTCATGAATGAAATGTCTGTATTTTGTATCAAAATTTCTGAATTTTGATTCTTGCTTACAATTTTTTAATAGTTTCATGAATGAGATTTATGTTTTGTGTACTCCAGAGATGAATTCAAGAAAGAGTTTGGTACTTACTTACATTTTTTCATGATTTCTTGATTGAAAGTTATGTAATTTGTATCCAAGAGGTGAATTCAGGAAGGAGTTTGTTACTTACTTACAATGTTTTCATAATTTCTCGAATGACATTTCTGTATTGTATATCCAAGAGTTGACTTCAAGAAAGAAATTGTTACTTACTGAGAATTTCTTCATAATTTCTTGAATTAAATTTCTACATCGTGTAGCTAAGTGAAAATTGTTCCAAGTCCAAGTGGTAAATTCAAGAGAGAGTTTTGTTACCTACTTACAATTTTCTCATAATTTCTTGAAAGAAATTTCTGTATTGTGTGTATAAGAGGTGAATACAAGAAAGAATTTGTTACCTACTTACAATTTCTCACAATTTCATGAATGAAATTTCTGAATTGTGTGTCCAAGAGGTGAATTCAAAAAAGAGTTTGTTACCTACTTACAATTTTTTCATAATTTCTTGAAAAAATTTCCATATAGTGTATCCAAGAGGTGAACTCAAGAAAGAGTTTGTTACTTACTTACAATTTTTTCATTATTTCTTGGATGAAATTTCCATATTGTGTATCCAAGAGCTGAATTCAAGAAATAGTTTGGTTCTTACTTACAATAATACATAATTTCATGAATGAAATGTCTGTATTGTGCATTCAAGAGGTGAATTCAAGAAAGAGTTTAGTACTTACTTACAATTTTTTCATAATTTCTTGAATGAAATTTCTGTAATGTGTATTCAAAAAGGAGTTTGTTACTTACTTAAAATGTTTTCATAATTTCTTGAATGTGATTTCTGTATCGTGTATTCAAGAGGTGACATCAAGAAAGAGCTTGTTACTTACTTACAATTTTTATTCATAATTTCATGAATGAAATTTCTGTATTATGTGTCCAAGAGGTGAATTCAAGAAAGAGTTTGTTACCTACTTACAATTTTTTCATAATTTCTTGAATGAAATATCTGCATTTTGTTACATACTTACAATTTTTTCATAATTTCATGAATAAAATTTCTGTATAGTGTATCCAGGAGGCGAATTCAAAAATGAGTTTGTTACTAACTTACAATTTTTTCATAATTTCTTGAATGAAATTTCCATATTGTGTATCCAAGAGGTGAATTCAAGATAGAGTTTGCTACTTACTTTCAATTTTTTATAATTCCTTGAATGAAATTTCTGTATTGTGTATCCAAGAGGTGAATTCAAGAACGAGCTTGTTACTTACTGACAGTTTTTTTATAATTTCTTGGAAGAAACTTCTGCATTGTGTATTCATGAGGTGAATTCAATAAAGAGTTTGTTACCTACTTGTAATTTTTTCATAATTTCATGAATATAATTTCTGTATTGTCTGTCCAAGAGGTGAATGAAATTTCTTGAATGAAATTTCCGTATTGTTTATCGAAATTTCTGCATTTTGGTTCTTACTTACATTTTTTCATAATTTAATGAATGAAATTTCCGTATTGTGCGTTCAAGAGGTGAATTCAAGAAATAGTTTAGTACTTACTTACAATCTTTCATAATTTCTTGAATGAAATTTATGTAATGTGTATTCAAGAAGTGAATTCAAGAAGGAGATTGTTACTTACTTAAAATGTTTTCATAATTTCTTGAATGTTATTTCGGTATTGTGTATCCAAGAGATGGATTCAAGAAAGAGCTTGCTACTTACTTACAATTTTTTCATAATTTCATGAATGAAATATCTGTATTGTGTGTACAAGAGGTAAATTCAAGAAAGAGTTTGTTACCTACTTACAATTTTTTCATAATTTCTTGAATGAAATTTCTGCATTTTGATAATTACTCACAATTTTTTCATAATTTCATGAATGAAATTTCTGTATTGTGTATCCAGGAGGTGAATTCAAGAATGAGTTTGTTACTTACTTACAACTTTTTCATAATTTCTTGAATGAAATTACCATATAGTGTATCCAAGAGGTGAATTCGAGAAAGAGTTTGTTACTTACTTACAATTTTTTCGTAATTTCTTAAATGAAATCTCTATATTGTGTATCCAAGAGGTGAATTCAAGAAAGAGTTTGTTACTTACTTACAATTTTTCAAAATTTTTTGAATGAAATTTCTGTATTGTGTATCCAAGAGGTGAATTCAAGAACGAGCTTGTTACTTACTGACATTTTTTTTAATTTCTTAAAAGAAATTTCCGCATTGTGTATTCATGAGTTGAATTCAATAAAGAGAGTGTTACCTACTTATAATTTTTTCATAATTTCATGAATGTAATTTTTGTATTGTGTGTCCAAGAGGTGAATTCAAGAAAGGGTTTGCTACCTATTTACAATTTTTTCATTATTTCTTGAATGAAATTTCAGCATTTTGGTACTTACTTACAATTTTTTCATAATTTCTTGAATGAAATTTTCGTATTGTGTATCGAAATTTCTGCATTTTGATTCTTTCTTACAATTTTTTCACAATTTCATGAATGAAATTTCTGTATTGTGTATTCAAGAGATGAATTCAAGAAAGATTTTGGTACTTACTTACAATTTTTTCATAATTTCTTGAATGAAATGTATGTATTGTGTAATAAAGAGGTGTATTCAAGAAAAGTTTGTTAGCTACTTACAATTTTTCATAATTTCATTACTGAAATGTCTGCATTGTGGATCCAAGATGTGAATTCAAGAAAGGGTTTGTTACTTACTTACAATTTTTCATAATTTCTTGAATGAAATTTCTACATTTTTCTTCTTACTTACAATATTTTCATAATTTCATGAATGAAATTTCTGAATTGTGTATTCAAGAGGTGAATTCAAGAAAGAGTTTGCTAGCTACTTACAATTTTTATAATTTCTTGAATGAAATTTCTGCATTTGGTGCTTACTTAAAATTTTTTCATAAATACATGAATGAAATTTTTTTATTGTGTAACCATGAGGCGAATCCAAGAATGATTTTGTTACTTACTTACAATTTTTTCATAATTTCTTGAATGAAATGCCTGTATTGTGCATCCAAGAGGTGAATTCAAGAAAGTGTTTGTTACTTACTTACAATTTTTCATAATGACATATCCAACAATGGATGATGATAAAGAATTGATTCACTCTAATACTTAGATTTTCTCAATTTTATCAATCATATCTGACAATGGACATTGATACAGTATTCATTCACTCTGACACTAACAAACGTGTACCGTAATAGAAAATAAAATAACTTAAATCTTATCCTCTTCCAAAAATAACTCCGATATAAATTAAAATTCCCTTAATTGCGTTTAAATTCCTTTTCAGATTTTATCCAAACTCCTAACAGAGAAATAAAAACCGTATTTGTTCCCAGATAGATATTTACCAAGCAGAGATCTACTTTGTAGAACTTAATCTCCTTTGATTACAGAACAAAGAAACTTGAATAACAATGCTAGCGTGTACCATTGAAATTAGGAATGAGACAGATTTGAATTTTGCTTTTTAGCACACTTGACAGGTTAACATTCCATTAATGCGAAAAGATAAATACGATTTGGAATGTTGCAAAGAGGAGTTATCTGACATTGTAGAACATTGTAAAAACAGTGTAGTGTATACTTTGAGGAATGTGAAATTAGAATGATTAAAAGCAGCAATAAAACTATTGGGTAGTTTGGCAACATAATGAGATGAATTAACCCAATCTCATAATAGTTCTTGGTACACAGAATCAACACCTGCGTTATATAGTAGTGAAAATGCATTTTTTGGTAAATCAGATGTAGAATTCTGATTATGACCTTCCTGATTGTCGGTCCGATTGAATTGAAGTATATTGCTGTATGTTCAAATTTAAGTCTCAATAAACCTATTACTTTTCTATTTGTGTTTGTTTTCCATATATGCCTGTATCTAGAATCATAGGTAGATAACTAGTTCAATTGTACTCCATCGGTAGCGTTCTCAAGGAATCTGATTTCTGCATAACATTAGAGGTAACAGATAAGGCAATGACCCGATGAAGCGTGGTTACACTCCTGGATTAATGGTTGGAGAACTTCTAACCTATTATACTTACCTATTTCATTTTCTCCCATAAAGAGTGGCACAGTTATTTTTCTACCCCCCGTTAATCAAAATAAACCCCCCAATTACAGTTGGCGCGGTCGGAAAACTTGGAGGAAAACATGCAAACTATTTATTCTGCAATTTTTTTTCTTCTTTCAATTTTAAACAAATAGATACAGACTTATAAGAAAAAGTGTTTAGGCCTATAACCACTAAGCTATAATAGGGAAACCCTTTTAGAATATCTCATAGGAGATAGTAGTCTCCCCCAAATAGGTTAAGTGAAAAAGGAAATTTATTTTGACTGTATAATTTTGCGAAGTTGGTTTAAATATTTCAAACGCAAAGATGTCAGATGAATTAATTGAACTATTAATTGCGCAAAAATTGGTCAAGAAAAATGTAGAAATAACAAAATCTATCTCCTAATATGATGGACAATCAGACGTCGACGAATTTAATATCCAATTGGCCCAATTTGTAGAGATGACTAAAACAGAACTAAAAACATTAATAAGTATGCTTCTCCTAAGATTGAGAGGCCAAGCCCTAACATTCTTAAAGCAAATTGAAAATACTATAGCAGACGATAACAACGTCCCAATAAACACGGTAGACAAATTACTAACAGCGTTTAGAGACAGATTTATTGAGACTAGTTAAAACATAAATTAAAACATGGAACGGTATGCTGTGACCATACACAGAATGTGAGAGAATATTTACACAATATACGAATTTCAGTAGAAGCAAAATTTGGAGAAGGTTCAGGAGAATTGTATGAAAAAATCACACTATATGCCTTTTTACAAGGGCTTACCCCAAAATTATATAGAATTGTAATATCCAAAAATATTCAAACGTTAGATCTCGCAGTTCAGGAGGTTGAGTGAATGATTGAAATCGACTTGATTGGGGCAAGCCACAGTAAATCAAAAATAATTAACATAGGCGTATCAACAACAATATTAGCCTCCCTCTAAAGTCAGCCTTCTCCCAATTTCTTTTCAAGGGATAATTCCCCAGTGCCACAAAGAAATAGAACACAAGAACCCGCTAGGCAAAAAACGACGCGTTTCAGCCCATCAAACCAACTAATTATGGAAATAATCCAACAATAATAAGATGCTATAATTGTAATAGACCTGGGTATATCTCGAGAAAATGCTGTTTCAAGATCAGAGCCACAACGGCGCCAGGAAATTCTGTCGGCAATACACGAAATTACGGCAACCATTTGTTCGGGAGAAAAAAATTTTAATGCCAGTGGTGCAGGAGAATATAGGTGTAATCCTCCACGGCTACCAGTACCTCACAATGCGTACTAGCAGAATTCTTATAACCCTCCCACCCAACAGACAAAACAATTATCGAATCCAAAACTCATATACTCGACAAAACCAGTATAGCGCAAGAACGGTATATCCTACGAATGAACGAACGTTACGAATACTGTCAGCGTCAGGCCCTGGCACTTTCGCAAGAAATCCAAATCATCGAAATAATACATGGCAGCATCGCCAGACAAATGTCAATCAGTTAGCCAGAGATTGCATAGGCATATCTGAATCTCTGTCGCAAACGCCAACATATGAAATAAACCCGCAGGGAAACGAGTCAGGCCCGTCAGAAGAATAAAATGGACCGAACAGGGGGCCAGAATTTTTTATAGGTCCAACCCAGTAGTAGTACCATCTTTCAGTGATAGTAATAATACGTTATCTATATTTAATGATTTTTGCGTGGCAAATATTTACTTTACGGCCCTAGTTGACTCTGGTGCAACAGTTAATATAATAAACTTATGCGTATTTAATAAGTTACCTCCGCATATCAGGCGACGGAAGAATTTTAATAATCCCAATTTAACTTGCGTAACATGGCATAAATTGGATGCAAAAAGTTCAATTCGCCTAGACATGAAAAGGGATAATAGAATTTTTCCCACAAACTTTATAATATGCAACAATTTTGTGGATGAAGCCATCATAGGCGCTAATTTTTGAAGGTCGAATAAGTTATTATTAGACGTAGCGAACGAAAAGCTTGTATACCCGGCAAATACCCCTTCCCCTATTTTAAGAAATTGTAACAGAGGTTATGAAGAGGGTGTAACAGTAAACAGAATTTCTGGCGATATAATGTCACAATCTTCTGAACCTCATTTCTCGCCACAAAGAGGACATAGCGTAAACAGAAATTTGCTTACATTTTCTGAGAGAAATCGGAGAAGTGAAGTAAAATTAAACAATAAATGGATCGAATCGGTTAAAACAAAAATAGGAGATATGCGACAACATAGGTCGAATGAAATCAAGGAAATAGTGGAATTATGGAAAAAAGTTGTGAACCCCAATGGGGTTCAGACGCAGCCAATATTATTGAGGGATAGCGCCAGTTTAAATTTAATAGACACTGAAAATAAAGAAAAATATTATGGGTTCGCAACACGGAAAACAAAAATCCCTCCCAGGATGATGCAAAGAATTCAAATATCCCAATTAATTGAACCCGTCGGGGACAAATCCGAAATATGGTTTGTGATCCCGTCAAATGAAATTCCTTAAAATCTGTTATGCGAAGAACAGATTAAATCTTACGAAAAAGGAGAAGGTTTTATTTGGATAACTAATAACCATGAAAATGATACATTTACAATAAAAAAGGGAACATGTCTAGTTCAAATCCAAGTTATCTCGGTGAATGATTTAGATAGGTGGGAGAATTCCAAAAGAAACCTTGTTAATGGCATTAAAACCTCAAATAAGGAATACCCTCTAACTAAATCGCAATTTTTAAACAAATTTAATATGTATCATGTTACTGACTTGGAACTCCAAAAAAATTGTGCGAATTATTATGGAATTTTAAAGATGTATTTTCCGCATCAAAAGATGACATCGGACTGATATCGTTTTATGAACATTCAATTCTAACGACCGGTAATCCTGTCGCCAAGCAGCCGTATCGTATACCGTATACGCATAAAGAGTGGTTGAAAAATAAAATCCACGTATTAGAAAAAATAACATTATACGCCCCAGTGTAAGTCTGTATTCCGCACCAGTGATCTTAGTCCCAAAAAAGAATGGTGACTGGAGACTTATAGTAGATATAGAGCCCTTAACAAGCAAGTAGCTAGTGATAAATTTCCTTTGTCAAGAATAGACGAAATTCTTGACTCCATTTCAAGTAAAAACCAAATTTTCACTTCTCTGGACCTTACCCAAGGCTATCACCAAGTGAAAAAAGCTGAAAAAGATGTCTATAAAACTGCGTTTTCTACAACTGAATGCGGTTCATATGAATACTTAAGAGTACATTTTGGACTTAAGGCAAGTTCAAGTGCGCTATGTAGAGCCTTATTGCATCTATTAAGAGGATTAAAGAATATCATTCATTTTGTTGATGATGTCATATGTGTAGGAGAAAATTCTGAACAACACTTAGCAACACTAGTTAAAGTGTTCGAGAAATTCAGAGAAGGCAATCTAAAATTCCGGCCGGAAAAAGTAAATTTATTTCAACCAAAAATTAAATTTTTAGGAGTAGTGGTGACGCATGGAGAGATATCCCCAGACCCTGACAAAATAAAAAGTGTTGCAAATCTTAAACCTCCTCGAACTATGAAAGAACTAAGAGGAATTTTAGGCTTTACTGGTTACTTTAGAAAATTCGTGCGCAATTACGCCCAAATTGCGAAACCCCTCACAGAATTAACTAAAGGGAACTCCCAAAATATTACCTAGTCCCAGGAAGCTCAAACTTCCCAAGACCGTCTCAAAAAACACTCACTTCGTAACCAATATTATCGTTGCCTGATTTCAAAAACGGACAATTTGTGGTTACAACGGATGCCACTTCGAAGGACATTGGCGCTATCCTATCCAAAATAGTTCCGGTAGAAAACCCTAATCCTCTAGAGGGATCGCCTAGTCAGAAAAAAATAGAAAGAGTTATGTGCTATTCGAGCAGAACTTTATCAAAAGGTGAAAGTAGTTATTCCGCCACAAACTTAGAATTATTATCTATAATCCACCAATTGGATAAATGTAGACATTATTTTACTGGTAGAAAATTTAAGCTACTTTCAGACCACAAAAGCCTGCAATACATGCGCACTTTTAAAAACACCACGGGAATTCTAGCTAGATGGATTATGAGAATCCAAGACCTAGATTACGAATTTGAATATTTAAAAGGTAAAGAAAATGCAGCTTGTGACTTTTTGAATAGATTCCCAGAAAATATTTCCGACTGGGTATTTTCTGAAACCGAGAACCCGAGAACGCCGTCGGAAGCCGATCAGGACAAAACTTATTATATATGATCTGGAGCCGAGAAGGACGAGATTAATGCTATCCATACTAAGAGTAAACATGAATATAACAAAAGAAAAGTTAAAGACAGAGTAAAAGAAAATAAAAATAACTGTCGTCCCTTGTGTTTGTAAAATATAAAAAGAAATCAAAATAAGAATGAAATGTGACTAGCACTGTTACCAGACAAATTCAAAACTCTTTGAAAAGAAATACATAATTTTTATTATGATCTTGACGAAGAAATCTTATGCAGAATTGTGACAGCTGAGAAAAATAGAAGCCGAACCTTGATAATAACTGTATTTCCCCAAAACTTAATAATACCTGCCTTTGAATATTTTCATTCAGATATAGGTAGACATTTAGGGATAACTAAAACCTTCCATAAGTTAAAACAATATTTCTATGTCCCGTCGACTCTAACAAAACTTAAAGGCTTTGTAAGTACATGCGAAGCGCGTAACTTAAGAAAAAAACCCAAGCTTATCCTTACCCCCCAATTGGAAGAGTCTCGGTAGCGAGGTTCCCCTTCGATATTGTCTCATTTGATTTTTATGGAATCAGTGGAGGCTTACCTGTTTCCAACAGGGGCCATACTTGCATTCTTTCAGTTATAGATCACTTTTCCGGATTTACTTTTGCTAAAGCATTAAAGAATTAAGGCGTGTAAACCATGAGTAACGCGTTAGCGAAATTATTTTTAAAGTTCGGAATTCCAACCAAGGTTATAAGCGATAACGGAAGTAATTTTGTTTCAAAAGTAACAAAAGACTAAATGAGTTTTCTTAATATAGAGAAATTGGTGACATATCCTTATCACCCACAAGCTAATCGTAAAATAGAAAATAGGCATAAAATATTTTCGAATGTATTAACTATTTATCCAAAGACAACTGGAATGACTGGAATCAATTCTTACCTTATTTAACCAACATAATGAATACTGCTTATTCAGAAACTACTAAAGAAAGTCCTATTTATTTGTTATTTGATCCTGACTTCAGAATACCGTATGATGATATTTTTGAGTCCCGACAATACTATAATAACACAGAGGATTACAAACAAGAGTCCATAAATAGGATGAGAAAAACTTACAAGACAATTAGGAAAGAGCTGGAGAAAGGTAAAATAAGCCAAGAGCTAAGAAAACTACCCAAAGTTAAGGAAAAAATAGATTTTACGATAGAAGATTGCGCCTACCTAAAGAATGAGGCAAAGACGGAAGGCAAAAAACTTTCCAATAGATATTCTGGACCGTATAGAATAATCAAAAAGTACGATAACGATTTTACTTTTAAAATTGCTAACCCCAATAATGGAAGAACTTATAAGGCATATGTTAGCCGAATAAAAAGAGCCAAATTTCCGAAAAGATGGGTATCGCAACCCTCATCTACAACTTCGGCAGACACAGAAGACGAACCCCTAAATCAAGGTTAGCTGAACTAAAACCCTTTAACTTCAAGCAAGATTATTTTGAAAATCAGAGTGACGAGGAAAACTTTGAAGAATATTTAGCCATGAAAAACCTAGTTATAACCAAAAGAAAGTTGCTAATACTAGTAAGAATAAAACCACAAAAAGTTCATAATCGGGGAGTGCAAGAGAATTAGATTATACGATATCTCCAAAAACCCAGTTTTTCCCTGATAGAAATTCGAACCCTTGTCCCCCCAAAAGATTTCCAGACGATATGGTTTCCCCAGCGACCCCAATACAGAGACCCCTGTCGCTGCAGGAGGAATTGAACAGAGCTGTAGAAACCCTGGGAAATATTATAAAGAAAACTCCTCCCAAAGATTCGATTAAAAGAAATCTGCGAGAAGCCATGGATCTAATAAATTTCCCAAGAAAAACGAGGCAAAGTACACTGCTTTGGAATCACACTGCCGAGGACGCCCTTTAAGGACAGTATCACGACATAACCGTATCAAAGGTCAAGCCTAAACAATGGAATTCATGGAGGGAAACACTAATGCAAAAACTGCCTCATCCCCCTGAAGACATGGCATTTTAACAATGGAGGAACCCAGTAAAAACTTTTGATTCCTCTCAGAGTTATCAAGAGTTTTTCCAGTCTCCCAAGGTGAAAACTCAAAGCGAAGATTTAGAGAATAAACCTTCTAAATCCAGAGGAGTAGAAATTTACGAAGGAAGGGCAGGTGATACCTCAAAACGCAAAGTGTTACTTCTAAAAGTTCTAATGCAGAATCATCGGATACCAGTTCCGAAGAGTCTGACGGCGAATCAGACCATATAATAGTTAAGGAAATAGGGAAATCAAAACCTACCTCAGCGGCCGCGCATGCAAAAGAAGCAAAGTTAAAAGGTCAAGAATTCTTGAAAAAACAATACAAAAAGTTTGGTCTTATATCGCTAGCAACACCCAAAAAGAAAAAAACCGCAAGAAACAGAAGAAAAAGTAACAACGTAATCAGGCAGAACTATTAAGAAACCTGATAGATTGAAATACCCTTAGCCAATACAGAGTTAAGAAATTTTAATGGTTAGGTGTCATAAAGGAATAATAATTTAAAAACTTTTAGTTTACAGTAAACTAAAAATCATATAACTGTAAAAATCATATAACTGTAAAAATGCTATAGGAAAATTTTGTCCAACATATATCAGTTCCTGAAAACAAATTCTAATTAAAAAGTCACATTACGTATAATTAATTCAAATAATTTCGTTTAATACAAAAAGTCTACCCGTACCATTCCAATACGATGTATCCAGTCCAACTGAAAGAAGCCGGGGGGTTGCCTGACGGTTTGGGGTTTGGTGGAGAATAATATTGAAGTTTCCCAGGACATACCTCAAGCCGGTAGACTTTAACAGATTTTAATACTAATGTCTGATTGCAACACTGAGCTTATGTAATTTACACTGATTTTCATTTGTTTTATGAAAAGCTCTTTATGTTCTTTAAAGTTATTAGCTAGATACATAAGATTTCACACTTACTTCATCATTCTACGTGTCTATATTACTCACATACGTTTTCACTCTTACTTTGGGCTTCCGTTCACTTAATTACTGGGTTGGCTAATTGTTCATGGTTTGTCTTCTTGGTGTTTTGCTTTCTGTCACTCGTTCTTTGGAATAAGTGTTTATGTTGTCCGCAAGTATGACTGTATGCACAAAATTGTCCGTGCGTGGTTCCTTACGTCATATACGAGGGGTTGATGTTGTAGATTCGTTGAAATGTCTATTAGGTACATAACCCTTGGGGAATTGATTACATGAAATGGGTATCTTGGTCGCTAGCTGGGTATCTCTTCTTTGATACAGTTTGCCCGGGGAAAATCAAATACTCGTACAGTCTGTGTTTCCCGTAAATTGTTCACGCTTAGTCCATCTTTTATTTGGACTATGGGCTGTGTTTCTACGTTTAACGTTAACTATGGCATGATTGTAACTTGATTTAAGTGCCTTGGCTCGACGCATTGTCTTTGATTTTCAATTCAATGATTCACAATTATTGAGGGCTTAACATGGAGGTGAAAACAGAAATAGTTGTTTGGTTCTCTTCTCTGAACACTTCATTTTGGGAAAAACTTTAGCACGTACAGTTTATGTTTCCCACAAAATTGATTATGATTGGTTCTTCATCTCATGGAGGATGATTTGGTTTTGTGATATCTAATAATAATTGGAGAGTCTAAACTTAAACTTTTTGTCTTGGTTGACATATTGTCTCTGATATGGGGCTTAAGATACATAGTCCCTGAGGGATTGACTCTAGGTTCATTCTTGGAGTTTCGCACATTAAATCTTAAGGCCGTTGCCGTCTAAGGATTTGACGGGTATTTATGCAGTTTTACGACATGACTGGTCGAGGCGGTTCTTTAGGTAATCATTAATTCAGGTATGTATTTGTGTATAGGGTCCTTGGTTCCCGACACAGCTTGAGGTAAAATTACCTGGTAGAGTGTTCTGGTGATCTGGATTGGTGATCAGAATATCGTCTTCAGGTATTTTCTTGGTGAGTACTTGTCGGTGGTTGATGAATGATGGAAGTAGATGCTACTGGGTTGTATCCGTGTTGCATGCTGGTACACCATAATTAATCTGCACTGATTACTTTGCTTCCTAGAATATAAATATCTGAGCAGAATCATATGCTCTTTACAATTACATAAGTTAAAACATATATAACAACAATATACGGTTTTCATAATATTCTGCGTAGACAATTTTTTGAAATAATAGTCATGATTAGTGGTACTAATGACATCAATTTAGTACAGGTACAGTTAAACACAACGCAAAAAAATAATAAGGGCAGATTTCATGCTTTCATGCATGTTGCCGCAATCATTAGATTATTATCATATAAATAAGGTAATCATCAGAAAAATGATAAGTGACTATGTGTATACACGTATATATATGCATTTGGCACACATTTAATATTCAATACATTTTTTAAATATTATTCAACGCTCATCTACTTTAACATTTACTTTTCTATTATGCTACTATTTGCGAGGTAGGCAATATCGTTTATATGAGAGGTCTTAATTTACTATAAATTTACAAATCTTTATTGTCTATGCGTGTTCATACCGCTTAAGAAATATGTCTTTTGCAGCCGCATGGGTCTGCAAAAATAAAAAAAGAAAAATTTGGGACTGGACATGGCAGGAATGAGGACCTCTATTCCCATTCGCTCGATCACGTCCTCCCTTACTCTTTTTTTTTCTTAAGAGTTATCAGGGAGTTCTGGGTTTAGGTTTTGCATCTCACTCTGCTCGATGCGATCTGACTTTTCTCTTTTTCTACGTGTTATTCTCAACACTCTTCCGTAATTTAGGTTCAATGCGATTCGTATAGAATACGAGATTATGAATACGAATCCTATCGTCAGGAGGGTATACCACCAAAAATTTGTCGAAAATAGTCCGTATCTACTTTCTACATACGTTAGTCTTTGGTCTTCATTGGTAAATAGGGGAATTTGAGAGTCTAAGGCTTCTTTTATTTTTGTTAGCGGTAGGGTTCCCTTGACATTCTCTATTTTTGACCATATTGTGGCTCTTACTTCTTCCTTATCAATATTGGGAATTGTATACGATAGATTGACTGGTTTGAAGTTGTTTATCTTAGGACTTATTATATTGGTGCTTGTTGTTATGAGGGGCGTTTGCACCGTGACTTCCTTAGTCACCAGTCGGCATCCTTGTTTTATTGTTATTGTTCCCACGTCTTGTAATATTAGTTCAGTTCTGTAGCTTGGATCGATTTTCTCTGTGTTATTATAACATGAGATAGTCCCAACTGTTTCTTTTGGAACGGAAAACAGCCACAGATCATTTCTAAGGTGAATAAATATTTCTCTTTTAGTACTGCCTACTAGCGCTTCGCATGAGTTGGGAATTTCTTCTTGTTGAGTCTCTTTTAAAAATATATCCAACATACATGATCCGGGTTTTACGTTATAAATGGGCAGTGTTAGTTGACATACTAGATTTTTGAATGCTACACATTCCTTTAGGTCCTGTGGATTTGCTAAGGCATATTTCCTCCTATCTTGATCGACTAGCAAATATTCCGCTTCGGGGGTGATAGTCATTAACGAATTAGTTGTACCTATGTTGGCTGGAAACGTGGAAATTTTATACAAGTCATATATTGATTGTTGATTTATTAACGGGATTGTTATTACTGCAAACAACTGTTCGTTTATTTCCGTGATATGAACCTTCAGCTTGGTGTAATAGTGGAATAAGTTTGCTACTTCCGGTTCTGTCGGTAGATGTAGTCCGAACGTTAAATGTGTTTTTATTTCATCCAAGATACTTTTTAGGTTCGAAGGATCCACTAGGTCATACGACAAGGTTCCTCCGGTAAGGGCAAATAATGCAAATTCAAATTTGCTAACGTCAGTTGCCAGGTTAAGTAATGACATTGTCACTATGTCTAGTGATACCATGGTGAGGCTTGAATCGGTAATCACACGATCTACTTCATTTTTCAAGTAATTCATTATGCTTACTGTCTTTGATATTTTCTTCGAGATTGCTTCAATTTTGTCTCTTTGGTAATTGGCTATACTGGCTTGTATTTTTTGGACATGTAAGGTTACGTTCATGGCGTTATTTAGTTTTCCTACGTTTTGCCTTAGGATATTTAGGTCTTCTTCAGTTGAAAGCCCAAACAAGCGTGAGGCTAATTCTCCCACGATAGGTATTAGACTAGCTGATCTTCGATATTTGCTTTTTCGAAAAAATACTTCGAAGATTCTCGTGGTACTTTGTTTTAACTTTTGTATTTCTGTATTGAACAATTCAAATAGTGCTTGTAGTCTCTGTCTATATAATATTAGGAAGGATTGGTGAATCGATACTCTTAGAGCGTTTTTCTCGTTTAGTTCAGGTAATGGTTCAATATCTTCCTTTGCTGGCTCATCGGCCATTGCTAATCTAGCACACGTACGTTTACCGTCTATTGTCCAACATTTCTTGTGTGGGTAATCATCTTCTTCCTCCTTCTTAGTTTTATCTTTCTTTTCTGCTGGTTGAAACGCCTGTACCTTTATCGTTTGCATTTCGGTATGTCTTACTGGGAGTCTTGCTCTTAAGCCTATAGTAAATACGCCAATCGACTGGGTGCTGTAAAACATGGGTCCAGTTGACCACGTCCATTTTGTAAGTATCGTGGGTCTTAAATAAGTTATTGTAGTCAAATTTCTAGGTGATTCCTTGCTAAGTGCGGTTATTTCTGGGGCTGTGCTTGTCGTAGTTTCCGACATTGAAGATTGTATATCTCTTACTGGAGTCTCATATGTAGGCGTGGTTGTTTTGTTGGCTTTTCTTTTTCTTTCAGTAGGCTTTTTATTCTTATCGTCTTGTTGTGTATTTGAGAATTTTAATTCCTTTAGGTTAATAATTTGCTTGTAATCCTTTTCCTTTGTGAGTTTTGATATTATTCGCTTCGTAATATTTTGTTCGGCATGATTTTGCCATAATTCCTTGAGGAAGGTCCATAGGCTCGGTAATTCATTTAGCATGGCGTAATTCCCATCATAGAGTTTATTTTTCTTAGAAGTTGCCAAGAGGGAATCTGTAGTATATTTTGCTGTGGTATGTTCTTTTATAGATCCGTCAATACTGCTTAATTCTCTTTTTCTCCTGTTTCCTATATTGTTAGTTCCTAGAGCTTTGTCGATTTCTGCCATTTTCTTGTCAAAATCAACCACTATGAATTTTGACTTTAGCTTGGGAAGAATGGGGGGTAGATTTCCCTTATTTGCCTTATGGTGCATGTCTTTCGTGGTCTGCAAGCTTTTATCTGATTTTAAAAATTGGAATATGGAATCCTTTAATTCATTGGTGTTTTTCTCCAGTCTCATTACCTGTTGAAACAGGGTTTCAAACGGTTTAGGATCCAGTTTCATAAATATTTTCCAGGCATTGTGGCTTGCAAGTAATGAGTTCTCATGTTTGAAGATTATTCCATGTTTTACGATGTCTTGGGCTATAGTTTGGGAAATGAAGATTGTTATGA